>BQNB010006820.1:0-38443 GCA_026074375.1 Tanacetum coccineum
CGGGACCTTACAGATCAGCACAACCACAATCAAGTTATTCTTCAGGACCTCACAGATCTGTACAACCACAACCAAGTTATTCATCAGGACCTTGTAGATCTGAACCAATAGAGTGCTCAAACTGTAAGGTCAAAGATCTTACGATTAACAGGCTCGAATCAAGAAACAGGGCATTGAAGGCAAGACTAAGGATGTTGGAGGCAAGACTGGAAATGGAAAGGAATCCTGAGGACCACGCATGTCAGTCGGGTGCAATACTCAATGAGCTTTTAGATGACATGGAGGACCTTCATATGGAGTAGTAGTTGTTGTTGTTTAATGTGTTGTTGTTTAATGTATTGTTGTTTAATGTGTTGTTGTTTAATGTGTTGTTGTCGTTGTTGTTGTTTTCGTTGATGTAGTAGTGGTTCTTGTAGATGTTGTTGCGGTTTAGAGTATTCGAATGTATTTTACTTCATGTAATTCATATGCAATTTGGTTTGGAGTAATACGTGTTTGTATGTATCTTTCGGGTATTGTTTTACTGATTGCTCAGATATTCACATGAATCTTTAATGCATTTTAGAGTTTAACAAAGTAGTTTCTTTAGCGGAATCCATAATTGATGAATTATTTTAACTACAAAAATAGGGCAGGCAGGGGTGTTGGTTCGCATTTGTTAAAATATATATATTTTAACTACAAAAATATTTTTGATAAATAGTGAAATATTAGTTTTGTAAATAAAATAATTTATATATTTTTAACATTAGTTTTTACACTAATATATAATTCTAAAACAAATAATTTTTAAAAATTAATTCATATATAAGTTTTTTTAAATAGATTTTTGGATTATAAATGCTATTTTTCTATAATTATTTTTTTATCATTTATGAATTTATAAAAAGTATTTTAATTTTTTTTATATAATTTTATTACAATAATTTATAACTAATTTAAATCATTTTTAACTTATTTAATATTAATTTAATCATTTATTAATCATTTTTAATACTGATTTAAATCATTTTAATATATAAAAAACAATTAGGGTCGACATTGTCGACCCTAAATTCTTTAATAAATTGTTTTATATATTTATATATAATTTTAAATACATTTTATACATTAAATAATATATAAAGTCATATAAAAATTTTAGGGTCGACAATGTCGACCCTAACTTTCGACCCAAAATTATTTTGTTGACTTACCAGTTTTGTTGAATAATTGTGGCCCCATGCCTCATTTAGGGTCGACTTTGTCGACCCTAATTTTTGCTCAACCCAAAACCCCCTTTTTGTTGTAGTGACAAGCATTCAAGTATTCTATCGTGACGTGTAGTGTGAGCAAACTTAAAGGTTACTTATTTTAGTAGCTTAAGAGTTTTGTGATAGTCAAGAAGAAGATCAAGATCCGTTGTCTCGATTCGTTGATCATCCCTTTTAAATAAAGAAGTTAGTAAATAATGTGTTATTTACGTGTTAATACATGTACGCCATACAGATCCTTTTGGGACGATCTATCTGCCGCGTACTTGTGATTATAAGTGTTACATGGTCTTTAAATTTAAATCCCAACACTAACTGTGAACAAAGATCCAAAATTTGTGCAGATTCAGAGTTGTGAACACACGATCTCATCTGACATTCAGTCACACGTACATGCATGTAACGTTGCATTCTTTAAATGTTTTGCACTTTTCATGGCCACGTTCAATCAAAGTTCAAAGTTTTTATAAGACAGCACAATCACTCATATGTTCACAATTCGTATTTGTAATTACAGTTGTTCAGCAAACTGCGGTTCACTATACATTATACCTACTCAAAAGTGTATTGGATATTCATTTAATGATTTGTTGTTACATTTTGTAGCTATTTCTATTTGTTCAATACAAAAATTGTCACCATCATTAAATTTGTACTAAAAATTGTTTTTGCCACATAGGCCCCCTTTACTCATAACCAACCTGTGTTGGTTTTGTAAAAGAATAAAATACCTTACTTCTTATGTACTTCCATAAAATAGAGATATTATTCTGTTTTTTATTAACTTTTTCTCACAAGTTAATGTCTTGGACTTGTATTTCTAGACTTGCACAATTTATATTTATAAATTTTTCATGAAAAAAAATAAAAAGATGATACTTCATCCATGAAATAAATTCTAGTGACTAAAAATTCGATGGATTTTCGAAACAAGGATGCATTTACACTGGGTGAATTAAAATGTTATATGTTCATTAACATAAAGATGTAAACATATATTTGTAGAACTTAAAGGTATAGATGGATTACTTACTTCTATTATACAAAATCACAGTGTGATGTGCACGGAGAATAGTTCGAAGGAAAGAAAAGAATCATTTAAGAGGAAGATTTTCTTAGAAGAAAAAAAAAACATCAATTTAATTACCCCCCCCCCCCCCCCCCCCCCCCATCCCACCCCCCCACTTCACTTTAATTCGTTCCTTTAAAGAAAAGCAAATAAAGAACATAGTCTATAAATTACCTTCATGTTTCTCTCATTTTTTTGCTAAAACAACTTTGAAAACACAGTGTAATGGCTTCCTCAAGCACTACTAGGAGTAGCAATATTACTAGTAATTCTGAAGGTATACCCCGATATAATTTTTTATCTTTTATGCTATATATTTCTTATCAAGTGTCCTTGTTATATTAATTAACACATCTAAAGCATAGATTTATCTTCATTTAGAACTCTTAATTAACACCTACCACTCTAATGACTTACTCAGACACTACCAGCAACAACAAGGACATCAATGAAGGTATGAACCCAACATTTCTATCTGATTTGTTATTGTTTCCGTCATAAAATAATGTGATTCAAATATTGTCACCATCAAGCCCTCCAACTACTTAATAATTATCCAAAAGGTGACACCCAAGCTGTCAGACTCTGTTTAAAATGTGTCTTTAGGGCAAAAGTTAGAAAAATATTTTTTCTTATGCTAATATGACAATAACTTTTTATAACTTTGATGTTATAAATTAAAGAGTTATGACATTGGAGCTTAAAGAGAGCTCGCTACCCTCATGCCATGGCTTCAAGCCCATGGCTAAAAAGTGATACCACGTCACCCAAATCTCCCATGACACCACACTATCACAAGGCATAAAGAATAAAGTTTGTTATATAAATCGATAGATATAAGTTTTATATTTGATAAATAAAGTTTTTTCTATAAAAAGTTTGTAAATAGGTAAAAGTTGAGAGTCGTTGTAGTATAACTTTCTCGCATAGTAATTTGTGGGAGGCTTTTATGTTTTTTTAATATAAAAAAAACGTTGAGGTAGCGGTGTAATTTTTTTTTTTAACATTAAAAAAGCATTGTTACTGAGTAATGTTATTTCTTATTACTTAATCCATGTGTTTATGCATACAGTGATAAAAGTGGACCATACATACAACATGGCTCCAATAAAATAAAGAACACGCAAGTATAATCTATACAGGATACTACATTAATTTTATCATCTCAAACATATATTTCACTATAACAATCACTTTATGTCACATGCCATATTTATATGCTTTAATGCTCCTAAGGATTAAGTTCACACCATGTATGCTTATTATTTACTATGATCGTTTCTCTTCTAGAACGTTCGGTATTTGTCGCGTACAATGGAAAATGGGAATGGGAAGGTAAAGAGTTGTTGTTTATGGAGTCCAAGGGATCAATAATGGTTGTGTCTAAGTACGTGACGCTATCACAGATAACTGACATCCTATGCACAAAATTCGACGTTGATCGAGATTCTCGTGGTTTAAAGTTGGAGGTTTATTACAGAATTGGATTTCCTATTGAAATTGAATGTGATGAAGATCTTTCGTTGTTCATCTCAGAATCTTCGAAAACAAAATTCTTTTATGTGTCATCGTTGTGTTAAAGGCTGACGTTGTGAAGGAGTTGGACAAGTGGAGATCAATCCTGATATTAATAGAAGAATCTCACATGGCTCCAAGAGAAGGTTGATCAATCCTGATATTAAAGAAGAATCTCCACATGGCCTCAAAGAGAATGAGATCAATCTGTTATTAAAGAGAATCTCCCACATGGCCTCAAAGAGGATGAGATCCAATCCTGATTATTAAAGAAGAATCTCCACATGGCTCAAAGAGAATGAGATCAATCTGATATTAAAGATGAATCAATCTCCACATGGCCGACAAAGGTAGTTCTCTGAGGGATTGCTTGATCAAATTAACGTAGGACCTCATGATATGCATGTTGCTAAACAATATTGTTTTAATTCCAATATGATCAAAAGTTCAAAATGATCAACGTTTCACTTATACTACCTATGATCAAAGTTGTTTTCTCATGCTTTTGTAGGCTTCTCAAGAAAAACTCACTTTTTATTTGATCCTATGATATGTTCATAAATAGTATCGTTTACCAAAAATGCTACATCACCAAAAAGTTTACAAAATTATATTACAAAATGACTTGATAACCAATTGTGAATGCAAAATAATTGGACCACTACACAAGCCAAGTTATTTTGTACGTATAATTTTGTAAACTTTTTGTAGATGTAGCATTGCTAATCGTTTAAATGCTCATTTTTATGATGTAGTATATTGAAAAAACTTTTAATTTAGCATATTTGCTTCTGAATAATAATGGGTTGTATAATACATTCATCTAAAGAATATAGGTGGGCTTCGGATGGTATTAAAGCAAAAAACGATTTTTTGTGATAAGCAAAATTTTGATGATAATTCTTTAAAAAAATTTCGAATGCAAGTTAAAGATTAAAATAATATAAAATCACGTGAAAAAAGTTAAATTCTTTTTACTTCTTGTTTTGATGGACTTTTTTCTTCTGATAACTAAAAAGATTTTGTTCATCAAAATATTTTTCTTTTAGAACTTGATTAATATTTATAAAAATGTTTCTTCAGATGACACAGCAAAAAACAGACTAATCAAAGCTATTCGGAAGAATGACTGGGTGAAAGCCCGAGAAATCGTTAATACAAAGGAAGTTACATGGACTTCTAAATTAGATGATGAAGGAAATACAGCACTCCACTTTGCTGTCGGTCTATATAAAGATAATGAGGTTGTTAGGGATATCCTAATGAGGATAAACTGTGAGTTACTTGTAACCACTGTAGATAATAATGGAGCGAACGCAGCGCACATTGCTGCACTTTTTGGCAACACAGAAGCTTTGAAGATAATGTTGGACTCTAACCCAAAATGTTTATTCATTCTTGATAATTTCGGTCTTTTAGCGATCCATTACCCTCTTACGGTTTCAATGATTAAAACCTTTCTCTATTTGTTCAAGCAAATGAAAAGTTATAAAGTTGAATTTGACATATTCTTAAGAGGCCAGAATGGTCTTACGCTTTTGTGTCAAGCAATTGATAAAGGTCTAATTGGTATGTACGCTTTCTAACCCTTTTTTTCAAATTGAAAATACATTAGAAATAAATTGATAACACATTTCTAGCTAACACCTGAAAGTACCCAACTTCAAACAAATTAACCTCGTGGAACATTTGAAACTGATATATAAGATATAGTATAGTAGATGACATTATTAATTTGTTTCCTAGTTATATTACATACTCTTAAGGAATTTTAGATATCATCTGAAATCCTAATTAAAACAATAAAGCTAAAATAGCGGAATCCCTCCGGATCATCGGCGAGTAGCCGATGACCGGAGGATAACAAATTTTGTTGGTGGATCTTACCTAGAGCTCGGATACCGTGTAAAATAACAAAGATATATATTATTGATTGTGTTTTTGTAATTACATAATGAAGATTGGCTATGTATTTATACTAAATACATAGCTTAATAAGTAAGCAATGCAAATCCTAAAACATAATGGACCCAAACCCACAATTAGGTTTGGGCCGAATAAGTCAACCGTCAACGGTCAACAGTCAACGGTCAACAACTTAGCTATCTAATATTGCCAACCCTAATAAAGGGTTGATAAACGAGCCACATCTCAAGGAATAAAACTCAAACAAGAGAATAACTCTTGAACACAAATTTATTAATAATCAAAAGTTAAATTACAATGATAATGGGCTCTATATTTAAAGGGAAGAAAACTTTTAAGAAAAGTAAACTAATTATAGTAAAAAAAATTAAACATAAAATAAGAACGTCCAATAGCGATTGGGATTTTGCAAACCTCATTCACTTTCACCCCGTCACCCTTTTTATCCAACCTAACTTATACAGATTATGATGTTGTTCATATGGTAACTTCAAGGCTTTCACTAACTATCTCGAACTAGATTTTTATAACTTCCTCCATCAATAATCAATGAGCAAATGTTGTCTTCAATCAAACACTTAGTTTCAAAATCTTGTTTTTCTGGAAATATTTTCGGTCTTCGTTGCACCATCAAGTTCACAACTTCACCTTCATCTTGAGCAAATTCACTAATATGTTCCAAATCATCACCAAAATCAATCTCCGTGTCACCTTCATGATTTTCCCCAACATAGGCATTCATCTTTCTGTTAGGACATTCATTCGACCTATGACCCGGTAAACTACACCTAAAACACTTAAGTGTCATAGGTTTCACATACGGGTAGGAGTTCGTTTTCTTTGCAAGAACGCGTTTTTACACCACTTCCACTAGTTAAAACCGGATAAGTCAAACCTTTTTTTTGGGTAAAGGGTTTCCCCGGTAAATAGTATTACACTAAAAAACGTTTAAGTACAAAAGGTGTAGGTGAAGTCCTACAACCTAGCCCGTTACATGGGCAAATAAGAACACACCTTAGTGCAACAACCAAAACGACATGAGAATGACAAACCAAACTCATGAACAAGCTTCAAACAAGCTACTAACCAACCACTAAATAAGAATGACATACCATTCTTATGACTAACAAAGAAAGAAGAAATAGCAACTTCTTAACCCTAAGCCATCGAGATGGCAAATACCGTCTCTTCAATGGTTAACACAACAAAATGAGTTAACTCTAAAAACATTAAAGTAAAAGGCGTATAATAAGCATTGTCCATGCAATTAATTTCAGCAGCGTCTTCCAAATAGCCTTCGCGGCTTACATCCACATAAGTCGAATCAAGACTACCATGAAACAACCCATACCAGCAGCAATATCAGTATGAGTCAACCCATGAGACATAACGACCAAACCATTAGCAATAATCCAGAATTAAGAGCATATTAACTTGGTTTAGGCATACCATCGCCAGCCTTGGATGACCCATACTAGGCGAAAATGCAGCCCCATTCATGATCCAACCATGAGTACCCGGCTAGAACACTTACAAAAATATAAGACATGTAGATTACCACGAGTCCTCCAACCACATAAGAACTCAACCCATAATTATCCTCCACTGACTTGGACTGATACATAACCTCAATAGCAGCATCAATCGAAGACAAGACAACCACAATGCCCTAAACTGATTTAGGAGCACACATTAGCAAGGAATCCCACGTCCAATGTAAGCAGCAACCGAGCCTGCTGTAACAACCATAATCATGTCGACATTCCTAAGTAACATGCCTTACTGGCATTCGCCATAGTAACCAAACCATACACGATTTTATAGATGTGATAACCTTAAACAAGGGTTTTGAAAACATGTATAACCAGGTCACAAAAACAATACCTAAAACCCTAAGATTTAGGGTTTCCAGCCACAAACATCCTCCAATCAAACAACGTCCTTACAAACATCATTGACAGATGATTACCACCATTAAACACATCTTCTTACCACTTTCCTATTACTGAATGAAACCACATGCAAACAATCATCACCCGCAGCCCAGCCCAAGAGGTCAGCCACCATGATTGTCGAATCAACACAATGATTGATTAAAGATGTAGCACATATAAACATGTCGAATCACCAAAATAAAAGAAACCCGGAATAAAATCAAAACCCTAACCACAAATATTAGGGTTTCGAACCAGTCTTTAAAACCAAAACACGTAAACCATGGATCAATGACCAAACCTCACCAATCACACCAGTAAAGTGATGAACACAGATGATCAACACCAACTAACCAAACCCTAGATCAAATAAAATAAGAACCTAAACCCTAACTAATAACGCGGACCACATAAACCTGTAAGGATTCATAAAAGGTCTTTGAATTAGAATAGGGCAGGTTTATAGACATAACATATGATCTAATATTCACAGGCCAAGAGAACAACGAAACCCTATAATGATCGATCACTGCCAAACCCAACGATTTGCAAAACGATCAGAAAATTAAAAGGGTTTCGGTAAGACAAGGATAACGGCTGAGCAGCCACCAAAAAACATAAAGACAAACGATTCTAATTGCAGTATACCCTAAAACAGATCATACAATGAATCGATCTAGAAACATAAGCAAGAAGACTCGAATATAAGAATGATCAGATATGTTTTTTTGTGGCTGCTGGATTTAGGGTTTTTCTCTCCCCTAGTGAGAGACGGATAAGTCAAACTTGAAGATGTATTAGTTCTAATAGTCAATTGAGTTTGATTAGATTGGTTTACCTTAGTAGAATTCAAATATGAATTCTCTTCCAATGTTTCTCCAAAGATCAAGGCTCATTTGGACATTGACCTCTCTACCTTCATAGCTAATGTTTGAGCTTGATCAACGATCCAAATTGAAAACAAACTTAACTCATCTTAGATTGATCAATTCAACCCACTAATATACCTAGAAGCAGTTTGTTCTAAAGATTCCTTCAAGTTACACCTAACTTGTAACCTTAAGAACTCACGTATGCACTCAACCACAATTTTTTTCCTTTGAACACAAGTATGATATCATTGATATAAAAGTTGTTCAATGTCTAGGGATAAAAACCTAACTTTGATCATTCTTTTTATCCTTGGCCATCTGTTGATTGGATACTTGCCTTGTCTCCTATGGTTGTCTTGCTCGTTTTGCCACCAAGCTTCAGATCCTCCACATAACTTGTAAGCTAAAATCTTGACTTGTTCTTCTTTAAGAACATCCATGATATCAAAGAACTTATTAACCTCATACAACCAATCCAACACAGCTTCAGGATCAAGATTCTCAAGAAAATTAGGAATCTTAGCCTTAACACGGTACCTTTGTCGATCTTGATAGCCATGTCGACCCTTCATCCTCCTATTCATAACCCTAGGACCATTAAACCGTCCTTTAGGTTCTCCAGTAACTTCATAGCCATAATCTTCTTCCTCTTGTAAAGACATGGAATCATCTTGTATCCAAACTTGTTTGGGAGATTGGTCACGCTTATGATTATCAACGAATCCCTAATTGTTGGGACAGAATCTACGATTACCATGATTGTCACTCTCACGATTTGAGTGACTTCCACCACCACCCCTGATCGCGGATCGGATCTCCTCAAGAATGGTGGACATACTCATGAATTCGGACTCAAAATCATTAATCGCACAATCCATGTCTTCGGTCGACCATACCTCGCCAATAGTACGGGTTTTTGGTTCTTTTACACCCTTCACCACCAGGATACTAACAAGGTCTGATGCCTACTAACGCAGTACAAGGAAACGGATTTTGTTAACCCTAATCCAAAGATTGATAAACAAGGCGCAACTCAAGGGAATAAAACCCAAACAAGAAAATAACTCTTAGAACTGAAGTTTAATAATAATTCAAAGTTGAACGACAATGATAATGAGCCCTATATTTATAGAAAAGTAAAACTGCAGGAAAAGAAAACTAATTATAGTGAAAAAAACAAATTAAACATAAAAAGAAGATTATGGAATTCATGGTCTCTACGGCATAGGGGTATTGATCCCTTTATGACGTAGAGACCTTAAGTCTCAAATAAAATCTTATTCGAGAGCTCTACGGCGTAAAGAGGGAAAAATCTTTATGCTGTAAAGGCTATGGCTTCACGTTTTTTGACCATGAATCTCGTCCCCCCAAAATCAATTGTTGAATGGTTTTGGTCGATGTTTTATCTATTTCTAGATAACTAATTAACGCTTATATTTGTATTGAAGATGTACCGATCGAGAATAACAGCTTGGTTAGTACTCATACGGTAGACGTGGAGAACCAAAAGACGCCCAAGAAGGATAAGTCTGTTACCAAGCACATGAGGAGGTACCTCCACAAAGGTATGCTATATACGAACTATGTAATTCCAAAACTCTAATATAACTCTAATAAAACTCAACCACGCATATTACAAGTGATTTGTGTATAGTTAAGAAACATTCTAACGACATACCGTGGAATAATATTATGTATGAACTTCACTTTTATAACATTTTATTTTATTGACAAATCATATCTGATTTTTTGTGTAGTCATCTCGAGAATTTGTTTCAAATTATGGGAGACAACACTTCTGCATGGTAAGCACAAGCTTCCACCGAACTAATCTGTCTTGGAAACATAGATCTTATGACACAGAAAGAACTCATTACGGGGAAAGTGGGCTACACCGATAGCCAAATGTGTTGGTAATCCATCGGTAATGGCTCTTATTGACGGATCACTAATGTAAATTTTTTCGTGGGTAAAATCGATTCAGATTAGTATTATTTCTTAAAAAATAATTAATTTATTACATAAACTAAGTTTGAGCTTGGGCTCGTTTATGCTAGATTCATTTTGAAGGTATTGGTTAACATATAATGATTGAAGGGCATTTACTTCATACCATCATAAATATCCGTGTGCCTTATCATTGTCAAAAACAATAAACTGAAAACTTGCTGTCAACTTTCACTTTCAATTTATTTATTATTATTATTTTAACTTTGAAGCTTAAAACAATGTTTACTATTTGATTAATCACAGTACCGTACATTAAGCACCTCAAGGATGATAAAGAAAAGCACAATACAACTATCAAGCTACTCAGGCGTATATGCGAGGAAGTTGATAGAACACATACATCAAGTGATATTGAACTTCCTTACAGGCCTCCATTTTGTTTAGCTGTGGAAAATAACACCGTTGAAGCAATAGATGTGCTGACCGCATATTTTCCGCGATTATATAATTCTGTAAAAGACGGGCAGAATATATATCAATTGACAGTCTTGAACCGTAGCGAAAAGGTTTTCAGCTATCTACTACATCGTGGACGTTATGCCAAACTCGCCTTTTGGGAATTCCAAGACGGTGATGGTAACTATATATTGCACTTGGCTGGACGTTTGGCACCTATACACAAACTTAATGCCGCTTCCGGTGCAGCTCTTCAAATGCAACAAGAGTTACAATGGTTTGAGGTGAGCTTGTTTCTCTAGATTAAAGCACAAGGTTTCTTAATGTACTTTACAATCGCACAACATCAATGGAAAATATTTCTAATATTTAGTTTTATTTATGTGGTTGAACTACAGGAAGTGAAAAAATTGGTGGGAATAACAAAAACACGAGACCTGAACAAAAATAAAGATACACCAATGATGGTATTTAGAAGAGAGCACAAGGAGCTGCGAAAGGATGGGGAAGAGTGGATGAAAAAGACAGCCGATTCATACACAATCACGGCGGCTCTCATCATCACAATAGTTTTTGCGGCTGCAATTACTGTACCTGGCGGAAACAATAGTGACACTGGGAAACCAATTTATGAAACGAAAGCAAGCTTAATCATATTTGCAATCTCAGATGCAATTTCCTTGTTCACATCCACTACTTCCTTGTTGTTGTTTCTATCAATTCTTACAGCACGTTATGCAGATGAGGACTTTCTTTACAAATTGCCGAAGAGATTAATATTTGGCCTTGTGATGCTATTTGTGTCGGTGACATCCATGATGATAGCCTTTAGTGCGACAATGTATCCTACCAATTGCTTCGTTCGTGACATTACAGTTTCCATTGCTTAAGGAGCTTATATCTTCGACATATGGTCATGGAATCTTTGCTAAGGAAAAAGATTATTGGCAACCAAGTGGTAATGCCAACAAAAAGAAAAGGGCTTGAGAAACATGATTACCCTTATTAATATTTGCTATGTTAAAACTTTCTCTTGTAATATGAAATTTGTGTAAACTATTGTGAGAAACGGTTGTTGTTGTTTAATGTTTAT
This sequence comes from Tanacetum coccineum, assembly GCA_026074375.1. Lineage (NCBI taxonomy): Eukaryota > Viridiplantae > Streptophyta > Magnoliopsida > Asterales > Asteraceae > Tanacetum > Tanacetum coccineum. Next base: position 12,069 of record BQNB010006820.1, read on the forward strand.
AACTATTGTTTGATCACTTAAGATTACAAAATGTTACTTACCTGTTGGTATATATAGTATATCTGACAAGTTAAATAAACTGTCGCACTTCATTAGTGATGTGTGAGATTGCTGAGATAACCTGTGTTTTTTGATACTATGTATATACTTTCTACTATGGCATTGTGGTGTTCCTGTTTGGCTTCTAAGATTCCCATTTAAGACCGCCTTGAGTATGTCTACGCATGTCTCTCTCTACATATGAGATATTAAGGATTCGAGTATTCAACTACCTAACGAGTAGAAGTGGAAAGTTGGCCCAGTCAGGTATGTTTGTTATGGGTCAATGAAACCGAGTCGAGATGGTAAATTTTTGTACGGGTCAAACTGGGCGATGTTGACCTTGCTACCCGAACTTGACTTGTTATCTTAACAATTTATCTGAATAAGAGGATTGAGATTAGTACGGGTCAAAATGGGTAAGGTTGATCTGCTAGCAAAGTTTGACTAGTAGTAGGGTGACTAGCCGACTACTAACATTTTAATTCATCCCCTTAAACTTAAGTATGCATTATCTTGTAACTAATCTCGCCCCTAGTTGTCATCTATATGATAAACTTCACTTGGTGTTTTTCAGATTCAACACGGTAACTAAACATCAAAAACTATACTGTATTTGTACTTTGCTAAGATCAGTCAACGTAATTGGCCAAAATATTACTGCAATTAGTAACAAAACGCAATAAGTATAACAATTTCAGCTTCGAATCAAGCTCAGTACGAAAAATCTGAAGTGATCACGGCTATTAGTGGATAATAGGCCCAAGCCCGGTTTGTGGGTTTAGGGTATTAGGGTTTTACGGTGAATAATAAATCATAACCAACGGGGTTTTCATTATTCTTTTCTTTCTCTTTTCTTCACTTAAATAATTCTCACTGCCGTTGTTTACTTATTATTTAGTTTTATTCCGTTGTTTAATTGGTTGATTCAGGAATAAGGGTATACTCGGTTACATTGTTTCAATTTCTACCGAAGTCGGTAGCCGCCACTCTTTAACCATTACCCTAGTTTTTTTTCTCTATACCGTACCAAATCTTTAACCTCAAAAACCTTCAATTATCAAATACATTGATCCATAAAATAAAATAAAGTCTACTGTTTCCAAAAAGAAGAAGAAAGCACCGTCATTTAAAGCTCCATCTGTGCAACCAAAGAAAAGAAAGATCATGGATGAATCAAGTGATGATGAATTTGATGATAATTTAATGATTGGTGGGATGAAGAAACCAAAAATAGCTTGATCAGGGCTTTTGGTATTTTGGCTGATGTGAAATAATGTTTTTTTTCCTTTTGTAGTTTACTAATTAAAACAAATTATAGTTGTTCTATTGTTTGTTTGTTAGTCGATTGTTCGTACGGCTTTGTTACCAGTCGACTAAAGTTGACCGTTGGTACCAGTCCTTAAAGTCGACCGTTGGTATGGTTTTGTTACCAATCGACTTAGCCGACCGTTGGTACGGTTTTGTTACGAGTCGACAAAAGTTATGCCTTTATTACGTTAATGTTTTGTTTTTTTTCTAGTTTACTACTCCGGTCCGAGCTTTTGCGATTTCGCCGCTCGGACTGCGGGGGGTATCAGTGGATAATAGGCCCAAGCCCGATTTGTGGGTTTAGAGTATTAGGGTTTTACGATGAATAATAAATCATAACCAACGGGGTTTTCATTATTTCAAACCCCGTAAGTTAGTCAACCAAAATATCAGACACCACAATTAAAAAAACCTCAAACGCAAGACTATTATTCATACCTTATAATAAGTTACTCTTACCGGTTTATTAAACATTTCACTAAGCTCTCATATTACACTACCAAAACTACACCAAACAAACAAAACCAAAGTCCACATTATACAAAACCTATCCCCTCACAAAGTGGCTGCAAAATCGACATCGTCTTCTGAGACGGAGCGAACTTAACCAACTCTTTCTGTTGGAATTTATAATCATATTAACACATTAAAAATCACACAAGTACGCAACGGAAGATAAGGAACAAGTATAGTATAAATAATTAACATAAAGAATTACCTTATATACCTTACCACTTAACGGATATGATCAATCGGAAAAACCCCTTGAATTAGGGTTTATGAATCGAACCAATGAATGAAACAATAAAGATTCAAAGAGTTAAATCCTCTATGGTTTCACACACAACACGTTCTTTAGCAATACAATTAGTATGCTAGTACTTGGATCACGAAACAAGCAACACTTTTGTTCAAAAATTGAAACCCTTCACTTAGGGGTGTTCGACCGGTTTGAATAGAGGAAGAAGAATAAGAAGTTTAGCTTGCTAGGTTTTCCAAGGGATGCAAATAATGAACCAAGGGGTTCATTATATAGGCATATAAAAATTGGAGTGCAAGATAAGCATTCCCTTTCCTTATCCAACACCTAGGTCGGCCGAATAAGGAGGTGGGGAGGTTTATGGATTGTTTCCTTTTCTTTGTTTTGCACTAAAGTCCTTCTAGTTACATTTAACAAACGTTACTAAAAACCAGTTAAGTGACTATATTAGTTAGCAGTCGTTTAGCTTATTTCGTGAAATAATAATTAATATAATACACTACTATATTAATTATTTATTAATTGTATTTACGTGTTAACATGTGTGACCCCATAGGCCCACGTAATTGTCTGGACATATATATATTTATGTGATATGGACACATCCCAACAGCTCCCACTTGAACATGTGTCAATAAATACAACAACATTGGTAAGCGTTTAGGAAAATGCCAATGCTCTCACAAATACTTGAGTATAGTTTTATAAAGTAACAGTTAACGATTATGTTTCTCGTTTTGATTAATTAATCAAGATTACCAATTTAATCGAGACTTGTCAAGATTAACATTGGATGCAGCCACACAAACATCTGATTAATTAAACAAGGAGCCCAGTGGCATCATTCTTCAAAAGTAAGTTGAAGGAACAAATTCTTTATTGAATGCACGTGCCTCTCATGTGCTTCACAATACTTCTGAAAATAGTCCTTATTACTACCTTGTTCAGGATAGTGTTAAACTATATCAAAAAGTATTATCCACACATGTAAGATGTACTTGCATCTCAAGTCTAAGGATTAGTAAAAGAAATCACTTACAAGATTCACTTGATGACGATGATCCATAAAGTGGTAATCTTGTTAGTTAGGGATGTCTGATATACAAACTTGTGAATATCATGTGAGTTTAGCAGACACATCTTCTAATATTCTACGAATATTACCAATCATTCAAATTTGTCTTAGTTCAATCATATTCCCATATTAGTGATTGACAATGGACAATTTAGAATAATAAAATTATTCAAGGATTTAAACATGCAAATATATGACACAATAATTATTAAATGAAAACAAATATATCAAATACTTTAATTTATTATAAAAATATAAATTGTTTGATATCCCTTATCCAAATACTAAATAGATCAATGCATGATGATCCTAGTAAAAGCATCATGCCTCAAGATACGACGATCGTACTTACTGACAAGGCATAGGTTTCATTAAATTCAACTAGGATTTGATCTTTTAGAATTTTGAGAACACTTGTTTCAATAATTGAGTTAGTGATGTTCTTGAATATATATGATAATTGTCTATACATGTTCACTCAAATACAAGTATCCCAATATTGGTACACAATATTCCATAAGGTGTGTGACATCATCAAAACACATGTTGGACATAATCATTTTTCACAGCTTCTAAAAGTGTAAGCATTCTTATTCTTTAAAGTATAATGCAACTATGCTCTTAGTTGAGCACAACTAGTTCACATGGTCATCATCAAAGATAAAATCCTACCATGACTAGTATTGAGTGTCATCTCAATTAGACTAGCATCAGTATCTAGTAACAACACTATGACTTTATTATAATCCATAAACAATAAATATTTCTTTGCTAATGTTTGGTGCCTTTCTAAACTCTAGAGTTGTTGGTAATGATAACTGCATCAAAACTATCACATAGAATATTCATTACTAGGAACGGTTTCAGGTCAACAATGACTTTCTATTCTAAACAGATTTAACCAGAATGTTTGTACTATATTCATCTAAATGATTTTCTCTTAGATATCATTGGTGTCAAATCACCTTGTACTTATACAAGGTTTACAATTAACCCCATACACAATATGAATTACATGATTAATATCTCAGTTAGACTTAGGGTTTCAATTCATGTTAACTCTCATCAAGTAAGATATATCCATTGAGACTTGCTAAATGATATTTCATGTTGTGCTAGATTTTATTAACCGCATATGTTGTTGGTGATTTTAGTGTCATCAACTATTTTAGGTAATTGCGATTTACTAGAGACCAATGAGATTTCATATTCGGCTCAGATATGAGTTAGGAATGTGTGAAGTGCACACTCGTTGAGCTAATATGTTTTTGACCATTACAAAAATGCGGGAGTCAAGGAGGTCACGCCCCTTTGCGGTGTCAAGGGGCAATGCCTTTTGCGGGGTCAAAGGGCAGAGCCCCTTGCTTAGGTATTAAGGAAATTACCTTATTTTCCAACCAAAACCCAATGCCGGTTGGTAAAGAATCGTGACTGTTGGGAATTAACCAACTTTAACCGCTATAACTGTCAAAAACATATGTTTATAACATACATATACGGTCTCCATCAAACATACGAAAACATATACAATTTCTCTCTGTTCTTGCTTTGATCTCTTGTGCCTAGAATTAAAGTGTTCTTCTTGAATTATCTCGATAAGGATTTCGTGATACCCATGCACCAATAGGGTCAAAATACTTTATGCGGAAAGTAAACTCAACATGATTCAAGTAAGATATCCAAGATTATCATCACACACCCTAACTCGATTTCTAACAAACGTATAAAGTATTCTGTGATAATCATGGCTAGAGGAAGTTCTGTGAAAGAGATGACTACTAACTTTGGGTAACTAGATAAGTTTGAAGGGCATGATTTTAGACGATGGCAGAAGAAGATGCACTTCTTTTTGACAACTTTAAAGGTTGTGTATGTTCTATCTACCCTGATGCCAGAGTTGTTGGAGAACGATATGGTGGAAGGAATTAGACGCAGATCAAAGTGGGAGAATGACAACTACATCTGCAGAGGACACATACTTAACGGTATGTCTGACCCCCTGTTTGATATTTATCAGAACATGGAATCTGCAAAGGAGTTGTAGGATTTCTTGAATATCCAAGTACATGGTGGAGGATGCTTCTAGTAAGAAGTTCCTTGTAAGTAATTTCAATAGTTACACGATGTTCGACTCTAGGCCTGTTATGAAACAATTCAACAAACTCCTTAGAATCCTTAGACAATACACACAACACGATCTGAAAATGGATGAATCGATATTTGTTTAAAGTGTAATAGATAAGTTACCACCTTATTTTAAGAATTTCAAACATAGTTTGAACCATGATAAAGACGATCTATCTTTGGTTCAACTTGGTAGTAACTTGCGCATAGAGGAGTCTCTAAGGGTGCAAGAAAGTGACAAGGGTAAAGGAAAAGAAGTTGTTGGACCCTCGATGAATATGATGGAAGAGGGTGGAAATAATAAAAACAAGAAACAAAACAAACGAAAGAAACGTGGTTTCAAGGATAATGGTTGTTCTGGTTCCAACAAGAAGCCTAAATTGGCGTGTTGGAAGTGTGGCAAAACTGGTCACTTTAAGAAGGATTGACGTAGTAGAAATAAGAAGGATAACACAAGTGCTAGTGGTTTTGGAAAGGGGTCTAAGGACCATTCCCAAGACCAAGGTCATAATTTTATACATGTTTGGAACAAATTTATTAACTATTCTATTTCATTAATTCTTGAAGCATTTTATGTGCAGGTTGATGTAATTGCGTGGTGGATTGATTTTGGTGCCACAACTCATGTTTGTAAAGATCGTTGCTGGTTTAAGATATATGAACCGGTAGAAGACGGATCTGTTCTTTACATCGGTGATGATCATTTCGCTCATATTCATGGAAAAGGAAGTGTGGTGTTGGAATTAAGTTTTGGAAAATCTATTACTTTGTTTAATGTATTGTATGTACCAAAATTTTGTAAGAATTTAATTTATGGTCCTGTATTAAATAAGTGTGGATACAAACAAGTGTATGAATCCAATAAGTATATGTTAGCCTTAAAATATGTTGACTAATACGGTATTACATTAGTTCATAAAAGGCTTGACACGTAGGGACTAGAAATGACAAGTTGTATAAGCTACTTGTGTCAAGACCTATAAATACCCATCCTATACTTCCATAGGAGGGTGAGGATTCATTTATAATATTTCACATAAGGTGTGTGTATGTGTTTCTTTCTTCTATCACACACACACATCTTTTCCTTTTCTCTCATCTTATCAATAATATGGCTACTTATTTGTTTCATCCTTCTCGACCTCCGGATCATTTTAGTTGGTGATTTCTTATTGTGAACAATTGGCATCAGAGCTAACCGAGGGTGTTTTTTATTTGTGTTTGTTATTTCGTGGTTGTCAGCTTGTTTTTCAGCTTATTTTAGCTTATTTTCGTGGCTTATTTGTCCATAAAAAGCCACGAATGGGATTTTTGTTGTTGGGTGTTTGTCTAGATCTGTCATGTTTGGGCTTATCGGTTGGTTATGGCTTATTTTCTACTTACTTTGAGCTTTTTTGATATGTTTTTTTGGGTTCCTTTATTTTCCAACACTTATCAAATTATCTGGTCATGTCATATCACTGCTTATTTTGAGCTTATTCAGGTAGGTAACAGCTTATTGATAAGCTTGCTATTTTGGCTTATTTTTGTGTCTAATTTGCACTTTAAACTGCTTATTTTGAGAACATTTGAGCTTACTCAGTCACAGGTTCAAATCAGAGCAAAGAGACAAGGATCCAAAATTCTTAGATCTAAGTTTTGTTTGTTTGTTGACTCCAAAAAGTACATGTAATTTATACCTTCAGTAACACTAGGAGATTTATACCACCTGTACTACTCGGCAATTTATACCTCTGTGTTTATTTACCCCGACCAGACCGCGTCAACTTGGTAATTACTAGGTTGACCGGGTCAACTCACTAAGTCAAGTCAGTGTCAAGGTCAACAAAAAAGAACAAAAATGTAGAAAAAGGACAGACTCTTCATGTTCAACCATAAACCACTATAACAACATCAATTACAACAGCAACTCTAACAACAACTCCAATCAAACTCTGCCTAAATCCCATCGTCACAAACAATACTATATCATCTCCATCTACTCACATGACTCGAAACATAAAAAAACAACAAGATCTTAGTTTCATTTCATTTAGTGTGTTATAATCAACTCAAGATCCTCAAAAGATCAAGAACACGAAATAAAAAAAATATCATCACATATCTGTAAAGGTTATAAAACCTCTTTGATATACGAATATAAAAAAGATGTATAACAATCAAGTTATAATCTTTCTTTGCTTTGATTTCTGAAATCAAGAAAACAAAACCATCACCTACCTAATACCTCACTTAGAGACCTTGAAGTTGTTTGATATGTCAAAAGGAATGTTCCCTGTTTGTGGTTCGAATTAACAAGAGCTTTGCGATTACGAATGAAAAATAAGGGCAAAGGTGTGAGTGAATTAGGTTTATCTTAGGTTGGAAGAGGTGTGGTACTCGTATGATTTGAAGAATGATATGAGACTTAATTTTTCTTGTTGTTGTGTATGGAGAGGAAGATGGGGGCGTCTGAATGGGAGATTAGGGTTAGGTTATAAGAGAAAAATTAAGGATTTGTACTCTTATATCCCTAATTCTATCTATGGACAGAGGACATGGAGTTTGGCCAAGATTTGTTTTTTTTAAGCTGGTGAAGTTTTGCAGACCGGGCTTGTACACAAAATAGTGGGCTAGTCATAAGATGATGTTGGACTGTGATTTATGTTAATTGGGTTGTTAAGCATGGTATTTGTTAGATTAAGCCGGGTACTAATACACTATCATGACAAGTTTGACTAGACAATGTTTGTTCGTTAACGACAATTCAAAACAACAGTTGTCATAGTTTAACAACATTTGAACAACAATACAACAAACACGATACATAACACTAAAACGATCCTTATAAGATTTACTAAAACGACAAACGGCTATGAATTTGCATTAAAATGACAAGTGATCACGAAGTTGATTTGGTATCCCTTATTTGAGATTGAAGTGGTTTCACGAAGGCATCTACTTATTTAATCATCGAGACTTCCTTCTACTTTCTACCCCTTTTCTTTAAACCCAATCTATCGATTGATGACTTGCTTGTACTTATATAGCTTATGATTAAGACTTGAATTATCTAGTTTCCAGTAGTCGGGGTGGTTGGTTGAAGACCTGGTTAACTATCACTTAAAGAAGTTACGTTGTAGTACTCAGTGTCACACGCAGATGTCGATGTGGATAATTTCAAGAGGTGTTGTACTTTTTATACTTTTGATGGTGGGTATAGGGTACTTAGAGGTTTTATTCTGCTCCGTTCTTGAATCAACAACAGTGCAAGCTTAAATAACAAATTTGGAGATTTTACTTCATTTTTAAGTTTGGTATATCGGGTTTACTTCACCATGTGGTCACAACAATAGCCGACAGAATATGAGGTTGGTAAGTTAGCCAGAGAGTTTTTTGGTTGAGATGTAATCAGCAATTCTCACGGGATATTATTATGCTATTCCAAGATAATGGTACTTCACAATCTAAGCAAAAATTTTAAAGTTCTTCAACGACATTCATAACTTTTCAAGATTTGTGCTTATAACAAGAACTTCTCGAGTATATGAGCGTACACAATAATGATGCTTCTAAGAGTTCAAAACCATCATAGGGGAAAATGTGTACTTTGATGTTACCGGTTCAACTTCCAAGAGGAAGTAGGGTATTCTACTTCACTTAGTATGGTTTGTGTGAAGTAATCTAGATACGTGAGAAGAATTGTTGATGATTTCTTGCATGTACTCCTAAACGAATATTCATCAAGACCTAATGACAAGTAGCAGTAGTATTTGGTGTGGTTTTTATTTTACAAAATTTTGCTATGCATGTTAATGACAAATAGAAGATGGTTGAAGCTACATCAAAGTTTCACAATCTGCTAAAGATAGGGATGTTGGTTTGGGGGAAAGCGGATTCAGAAACTTCACCAAAAAGAGTCTATGAACAAAAAAGATTTTCAAGACATGTTGTATGAATTGTAGGGAAGTTAATCTAACTCATGCATACTATAATGGTTCCAGAACAAGTAAAGACAATGAAGATCTAAGCTGAAGTACAAGTTTCAAGACCTGGAGAACTTAGAAGACATCTTCAGCTTTGGAAGTTATTGAAAGACGTTATTTTTGTCGTATTTGTACTTGTTAGGAACATTGTAAGTAATTCCATATGTCCACATGTTGGGGAAAGATTGTTAGCCTTAAAATATGTCGACTAATACGGAATTACATTAGTTCATAAAAGGCTTGACACGTAGGGACTAGAAATGACATGTTGTATAAGCTAGTTGTGTCAAGACTTATAAATACCCCTCCTATACTTCCATAAGAGGGTGAGGATTCATTTGTAATATTTCACATAAGGAGGGTGTGTGTGTGTGTTTCTCTCTTCTATTACATATACATCTTTCCCTTTCCTCTCATCTTATCAATAATATGGCTACTTATTTGTTTCATCCTCCCCGACCTTCGGATCATCTTAGTTAGTGATTTCTTATTGTTAACAATACATTTAGGAACCAAGTAAATCACTTCACTTCAATAATGAAAACCAAGAAAATAAGATAGGAGACGAGAAGAAAAGTAGAGAGAAGTTTAGAGAAAGAGTAGAGAAAGAAAGAGAGATGGTTGTATTCTTGCAAATGTGAAAGATACAAATGAGAACCAACATCCTTTCCATCCTTGGAGAGGGTATAAATACTACCAATAGGGTCGACCTTAGTAAGGCTTTCTTTGAGCCGTGTGATTTGATGTCTTAGGCCGGGCTCAGGATTACATTAAACAAGCTTTTTACCCTTTCTAGCCTATTACAACGTTTGCTAAGTAAATACCTTGATTATTTGTTCGACTCAATATTTTAAGGCTAATAATCTCCTTTGAAATGAGGTTTCCTTATGGAGGTATCCTATAGATTCTGAGCTTCTATGTACTCAAACATATTTGGGGATAACAATCTCCCCTAATGTGTGGTCTTTAAATTCTCTGGTATGAGATCTTGAATCTTGCTTCATTGGACTTTGTTGAGATTGCTTTGTCTTTGAGTTCTTGAGTCTTTGTCTTGGTCTTTATGTTGTTGTAGGCTTGTTCCTTCATGCTGTGTGGTCTTTGATCTTGAGCTTTTGTCATTGTCTTTTGACTTGTCTTTAGTTCCGAGATCTTTAAATCTTTTCCTTGTATGTCTTTGTCGTCTTTGCCATCTTGCGATCTTGTGTCTTGGTACCAACATGCTCATAGTTTGCATCATCTTGAAATCTTGTTAACAATATCCCTTGACATCATTGTCTTGAAATTCTTGATATCTACAAGGAAGATCTTGAATATTAGAGTATGCGAAAGTCTTTATCTTTAATTCTTGAGCTTTTTTTATACTTAAATCTTGATGCTTATAGTATGTTTTTATAGCCTGAGTATGAGCATGTGGTAATGAATTGGACTCTGTTGGAATGAGGTCGTTACTTCATCGTCAGTACGTGCATTTAAATGTTAGTGATCACCGTGAGAAATGAGACAAGTATCTGTTGAGAGAAACTTAAATGGCTTGGAAGGGTTGTGCAGTGCATCACTAGGTCCATAATGTCTTGTCTTCAATACCAGAATTCATCTTTGTGTATCTGATAGATTATGTATTGACCCAGTTTCTGCCTAAAGTTGTATAGAGGGCTTCTTTCTTTAGACCCTTTATCCATACACTTCTTTTTCATTCTTCAACCCCTTTGTTGCTTATCAAGACGTCATTACTAACACCTTATTGTGATTGTTCCAGTGTTAGCTCAATCTTAATCAGCATTATTCTCATTTCTCATTCTTCTCCAATCATACCTAAGGACTGCTATTTCTAACTATAGAGTGTCCTTGGGTAGATCCCTCCGGTTCTGGTTGGATCATAGGACTAACACCTAACCTAACCACCTTATGACTTCAGAATTGTCGTGAATTGAGATGATGTTAGGTATTTGATCTTCACCATAAAACCATTGAAAAATCAATCAAAGTGTTTGATAGAATATCAAAATCGTTTAACACTTTGAGAGTTTCATATTTTGGAAAAAGTCCCCTTTCACACGTGCATCGATAAACACAAGTGTTTTGTGTATGTGGGTAAGAGTATAAAGCACTTTGAGTCTTCAGATCACTTATTATTTTCTAGATTACATTTTAATTACATTTCTTCTCTTATTTTAAATACTAAATCACTTAGTCTTTGAAATACCAAGTGATTAAAATTTTTCATGGAAATTATGTGGGGAGAAAAAATGTTACAATATGAATTATGTGGAACTTTTTCTTCTTAGCCCCCCTCAATTTTACATATGTTTGACACCAAAGAAAATGATACCAAGTTGTAAAATAAATATAAAATTGAGGGTGAGATAGTGTTGAGCACATAATTTTTTAAGATTATGAATTGTCATTGAAGAACTCTTGAAAAATTAAGCTCAAACACTGGATCATCTTATAACAAACATTCTATTGAGTTGTCATTATTATTACTGAGTTGTTATTAAGATTATTTTTTATAATGTTTTGAATACATAAGAATTTTCATGCGATGATGTATCCAAAAATATTAAAACTTTGTTTTTCAAAAAACTCCCCCTCAAAAATAGAACCAATTGTAATATGGTCGTCTTTTATAGCTTTTTGAGGGATGTAATGTTGAACACACAATTTTGAAAGATTTTGAATTGTCATTGAGAAATTCTTAAAAAATTGTGTTCAACTCTTTGAAAAACCACATGTTAGAAGACTTCTCTTCTAATGCTAAGTATAAGCGCACTTATGGGTACACAGTCCTTTTCTTGAGCTCAAAACTTTGAATGTCTTGTAAGAACAGCTCAAGCCGAGAAAATTTATTTTCTCATTTTTAGGATAAGTTATCTTTGAAGATAAACTTTTCTTTATTTGAAGTCCGGGTTATGTACTGATTTGCACATAAGCCATTAAGAAAATAAGAAATGACATGTTTTGAAACTTTTGAACTCTTGCTCGAACTTCATTTACATACCCATGTGAATATTAATCGACATTTCTAGTTTGTTATCGATTCCAAGAGACATGTCGAGAAGATTCTTTTTGGTATTTTTAAATTTTCTGATTTTGTATTTTCTTTTTGAAATTTTATATTTTTGTTTTTGTTTTTATAGCTTTTATATTTTTATATACAAAAACTAAAATAAAATAAGTAAAATAAAAATCAAGAAGTAAGTAAACTTAGAATCCCATGGGAATTTTGTCTAGCAGATATCTCTTGTATCAAAGCTATCCCATGTAACCTTGGTCTACCATATATCACATTTTCTTTTATCCACGCCTTGATTCTGTCTTTCTTTAGATTGAAAGGAGTACCTGCACTCAAATCAAGATTTTGTTCCTCCTGAACATTGATGATGTACCTACACTTGAATCAAGAGTTTGTATGCATTCATGAAGATTAGTGATATCTGTATTGGAACCATGTGAGGGTTCATTGTCAACCATGGTTGTGTTAGATTAGAATATCTTTCATGTAGGAATCTACCTAAGACCAACATTTTTGAAAATTATACCCGTGGGTTTCCACCTAAGACAAGATCTAGAAAATGTTTTCTCATGTACAACAAAAGTATTTTTGATTGAAAACCTGTGTCCTGTAGGGATCTATCTTTCTGGTTTCTTTGCAATACTTATTTGTTCTATGGGTGTGTATGTTTGTGTTGTCTTATGGGATGGAATCTTAGCACGTGAGTTAACCTCATTTAGGAATTTCGTTGCATAAGTATCATGATTTGCATTAAAGATATATTTTTGACATGTCAAACAAACAAAGTGTTTAAAGTCTGAGAAAGATCTAGATTGAAAGGAGTACCTAGCCTCAAATCAAGATTCTGTTCCTCCTGGAAATTGATGGATGTACCTGCACTTGAATCAAGAGTTTGTATGCATTCATGAAGATTAGTAATATCTGTATTGGAACCATGTGAGGGTTCGTTGTCAACCTTGGTTGTGCTAGACTAAAATATCTTTCCTGTAGGAATCCACCTACGACCAACAGTTTTGAAAATTATACCCGTGGGTTTCCGCCTAAGACAAGATCTAGGAAACATTTTCTCATGCACAACGGAAGTCTTTTTGATTCAAAACCTATGTACTGTAGGGATCTGTCTTTTTGGTTTATTTTCATTACTTATTTGTTCTACGGGTTTGTATGTTTGTGTTGTCTCATGGGATGGTATCTTAGCACGTGAGTTGACCTCATTCAGGAATTTTGTTACACAAGTATCATGATTTGCATTAAAGACACATTTTTGACATGTCGAACAAACAAAGTGTTTGAAGTCTGAGAAAGATCTAGAATTCCTAGAGTGTTCTGCTATGGGCACAGTTGTAACACCCCCAAATCTGGGTAGCAGCGGAATGTTGAATATTCGAGGGCGTTACTTCATAGATCAATAGCACAAGATATGAGAACGACCACTAAACATGTCGTTTTAAAAAAAAAGATACATTGGATTAACAAAAATACTTGTTCATTACATAAGCTCATGGCTTTAAATTGTTCGACAATATAAGTAAAGATTTTAGTTTATAACAAATGTTCCTAAAATGTAATACGCCTAAAATCTTTATTACTAACTCTTTCCAAAGAGTGACCCTCAATGTATCTGAGCACCTCGTACCTTATTGACCTGAGAAAACATGCTTAAAATGTCAACATAAAGTTGGTGAATTCATAGGTTTATGTAAATCAATAGTAGGACCGCAAGATTTCCAAGTGTATGATTAAGCAACAGATGCAAACATCATAAAAGTAATTACGTTTTCCTAAGCTCATGACACTAAAGCTCGACATGTATGAATGCAATAAATTGGCAATAAATGCCCGTGAATGATGTTCTAACCCGCAACATCCCAAATCCGACATGGTATACGTTTGTTGTCTGGCAACCCGGCACAGTGAGCGCTACTCACCCAAACAGGGATGTCAATCCCAAATAGATCTATTTATAACATTCGCGCTCACAATCTAGTAATTGACAGTTCATGATAAAGGGCTCAGTGGGTTATTGCTACTTAGGCAAACACGTAATCATAGTATAAAATGTACACTTGCGTCCAATTTGTAAAACAAAGCATGTTCTCACCCAAGGATGTAAATCATTTAAATAATTGTAAAACATGGGGCTATGGACTTACCTTAGTAAGTATTCCTCTGAAAATGATAATTATATCCAAGTAAATGAATCACACCGTCAAATACCTAAGTAAATACGGCCAGTCTTAGTCTACAAGTTTAGGCTAACGACTTAATGCATAAAGTACAATAAATTGCTAGTTTATATATATTGTTATCACTTGTGTGGTGGTGCACATGTTTATTGCATTTGTTTTTACCCGATGGCTCTTGGGAAGGTATACGGTTACGCATGTGCAAGTATATGTATAAACGTTATTAATAAATATTCATATTTATTAAGTCAGGTTTTAATTCGTATAATATTCGAATAATATTATAACTCGTCTGATTCGTTAAGTGTTTAGTGAAATCACTTTCGTTCATGATATACCCTTTGGTTCTCTATATTTACGAATATAGTCCCTATGTTTATGAAAATATAATATTTATGTTTTAAACCCCTGGGTTTCTACATTTATACATTTAGTCCTTCAATCTAAGGAAAGTACATTTTTGGTCCTTATACTTCTAAACATCCCCCTTAGGTTTCAAAAATGACAAAATAGCCCCTAGACCCTTTTAAAATAGTTTTTGACAGTTTTAACCCTCTCGTTTATAAATTGACACTTTTAGCCCCTTAACTTTTAAAAATCATATTTTAAGTCCAATTAGGTTGTAACAAGTGACAATGGCTCTTATTAAGCTCCAATAAGCCATATAAGCTGGGTCAGCTTATAAATAAGCTCGGATGAGCTTATTTAGGCTTATAGGACCTTATTGGGCCCGTTAAGGTAATAAGGTCCTATAAGCAATTTATAGGTCCAATTTAGTTTCCAAAGGCATATAAGCCCTCATTAAGGTTATTTAAGCTCAATAATTCTGTTTGGCTGAAAAATAAGCTCGGGTGAGCTTATTTGAGTTTGTTGGGCTCGTTAGCCCATCAACCTTAACCCAAAATGTTTTTAAAACGTCCATTTGGGTTTCTCATATGATCCAACTTATTTTATTATCTCAATAAGCACTCATAGGATTTGTTTAAGCTATTTTTATTGTGTGGCTCATTCAATAAGCTATTAAGCCTCGGTAATGGGCTTTTGGGCCCATTACGAACCCGTTAGGCATTTTAAGCTTTTGGGTTTACTCCTTTATGGTCCATTAGCTTTTTCAAAGGATATTATATGTCCTATAAGCTGTTTAAGCTCGCAAATATGCTGTCTAAGCTTATTTGTGGTTTATGAGCTTCGTTTGGTCACGGTGATGGGCTACCAAGCCCATTTAGGGTCCAGTTAAGTTTCTAGGGTATATCAAGGTCCATGTGGGTTTAATAAGCACATTAGGCTCCTTAATAAGCTCGTGGAGCTTATTAATAAACTGAAGTCTCCACGGTACGGCCTGTTGGGCCTGGTTTGGTTTAACGAGCCCATTAGTGGCCCGTTAAGGGTTTCCCTTTGCGTTTAACAAGTCAACGAGTTTAATAAGCTTCCTAACCCCTCCATAAGCTCAAGTGAGCTTAATAATAAGCTATGGTTCCTCACTAACGGACGGTTGGGCCCATTTACGTTCGTTAATGGACTGTTTAGTCCAACAAGGCCCGTTAGTGGCACGTTAATGATATTAGGGCTCGTTAGGATCACTAGCACTAAAACAAACTCGTTTTAACATTATGCAATCGCTTTATATCACATGCATTCATTCTATAAGCTCGTATACTCCTTCCCAAGTCGTATCACCACGTTTTTAGTAAATGTTTACGTATAGTTTTTGGGTATTTCATACCAACGAGTTAAATGTTCATATAGGTTTCCATTCTTGCATTTTAGATGAAACGTTAAGGCCTTGGCTTATTTTAAATCACCTTTTAACATGCCCTAGCACCACACAAGAGATAGTATACGTGTATACATGCGTGAATTACATCCATGATGGTATCATGCACGTATATGCTCACGTTAGTTTGTTAATTACAAACTAATGTGACCAAAAGACAAACAAACTTGGAAAGAAACTTATGCCATGAATTCGTGAGTTTAGAATATGACTTGCAAAGGTCCTAGAGCTTGGTTCGAGTTAGGAAGACAACCCAATTGCGTTACACCCAAATGTAATCAACCCAAAAGTTTCAATGCTTAATATATAACCCAACCTTGGCTCGTGTACCCCTCCTACGTCCTTGTATGAAGACCTAGTCCACCTTGAATCCTTAGAAATGAAGTGAGGGTGCGTATGGGTTTGGTTATATTATGACCCGAATGTAAAAGAGATAAATGAGGAGGGTTTAGCTTTGTGAGAGAGTTGGTGAGTTTAAGAAATGTTTAAGTGTCAAAGGTAAGTGGATATATATAGTCTTATGAACTAGTTAGCTTTCTCTAGTTCTTGTTTAACCAAAAACGAGCCATAAGTGGTTGTTTTTGGGGTTTCTAGTTAATCACACATGGTATCTTGCTAAACCACCCAAGTACATATCTTAATTACACAATATTTGTACAAGATTTGCCAAGATTTTGAAATCTTATGGTTTTGTATGTGGGATTGATCTTGGCCGCGGGTATCAAGATGCCAAAAGAGGTTAAATGGTTATTAACCATTGTGCATTTAGTTAATTAGGAAACATTAAGTACAAGGTTTAATTAACCTTATGTTGTACATGTACCTTGTAGATAAAAACAAGATTTGTTAGTTGACTTATGTCCCATATTCGGCCCTAATGGGTTTGTAACACAAGAATTTAATAAATTTTGTATTTTAAGGATTAAAAGTGGGCATTGGTTTGAGTCTAGGTAAGTTTAGGTATTTCCGAGGTGCGTCAAAATGTATTTTATTGCGAAACGTAAGCCTTTTACGTGACCAATAAACTTAAAACGCGCAAAGTCAATAATTATCTTCCTAATAATTACTTAACACTTGCTTGACGTAAACCTTAGTTTATTTGGTGACCGTTCACGTTAAATGATTATTTCTAGTCTACGCGATTTAGCTTAAAAGTTAAATTAAAAGTAAACGCATATCAGACTAAAATGATTAGTAAAGAATAATAAAGTTGTAAAATGACTTCAAATTGAGAAATGTTACAACAGTCTTTGTAGTTACGCAACTACTCTTAGATGCAGGCCAATTCCTAGAGTTTTGGTTATTGATCATAGGTTTTGGTTTGCTACCATTAGGTGTGCTTTGTGATCTAGCTGAAGATATCACACAAGGTCTTGAATTCCTACCGCTTTCTTGTATCTTTTTCTTAGCTTCTTCTAGGTAGTGATCATAAACCATATCATTTAAGCTATACTTAGATAAGCTAGGTGAAATCATGTGATAAGATTTTATAAAAGCATATTCTTTAACTTTAGGCAAATAATGAGGAGTGACTGGTTTTGACAAATAGTTATTCACATCAACTTGGGAGGCAAACCATGGTTTTAAAGATTTAAGTCGGTCAGATTTAAACGCAGTCGGTTGTCTAACAACGGATTGGTTTCTGAGTGGATTTAAAATTGGTTTCCCCAAGATTGATGGTTTTGCAAACTTAGTATTCACTCTTTATCTTGTTAATTTTCTTAACTCATTTTTAATGCTGCAATTGCAAACCCATTTTCCTAAAGTTGAGCTTTGAACTCAGTGTTTTTAGCAATCAAAGAAGTTGTCTGTTCTATAGTCTTAGATCTCGTTACTTTGATAGAATCATACATTTCTTTGTAATGCTTTTTCAATGTCTCATTTTCCTTACTTAATTTAGCCACTTTATGTTCCAATTCGGTGTTTATTGTTTCAATTACATCTACGTCATTTTTAACTTTGCCTTCATTACTTTTCTCTTTCAAAAATTGACTTTGTATCCCTAATTTTAAAACATTGTTGTGCAATTGTAGTTCAAGATTAATACAATGTGCTTCGAGTTTTGAAAAATCTTTTTGAAACTGGGCAATGGTCTTTTTGAGACAAGTGTTTTCGGACTCAAGAGATTGATTTAAGAGTTTGGTTATATGGATATTAGTTAATTTAGTAGGCAAAGGACGTTTGTCATGGCAATGTTATGCATTCTGGTCAACCTCTCTTTCATTATTAAATCCAGGTTGCTTAGTATGTTGTTGTCATGTAGCAAATACATTATTATCAGCAGTCAATTATACCTCAACCATTGGCTCTTCATCATATACGGGTTTGATATCTGCATCATCAGTATCTGCAGCATTCCCTGAATTGCTTCTTGTATCCTGCTTTCCAGATTCGGTCCCATTGCTTTTTGTGTCAACCAAACTAGCATCCAATGCTTTACTCGTATCAACCTTTTCCTCTGTTGTCTGCATCTGTCTTTCATTCACCCTGCTATCATACTCTCTTTTATGCAGTGCTCTTTTATCAATCGACTTCTTAACAGATTTCATGTGTTGGATCAGTGTATCACGGAATTGTTAAACCGTGAGTTGAGTGTATTCTAGAAATTACTTGTGTGTCATTATACCATCTTCATCATCTAAAGAAATCCATGACTTGATGAACTTTTGACACTGTGTCTCTAGTACTCTAAAAGCAGCCATGGATCTAATTTCTTAAAATTCATCTTTGTCAAGTTGTTTTTCTAGTTGATCCATGTTTAGGAATATTGTGCCTATGAAAATTTGAACATCTTGACGAAAGAGTTTTGCAAATGCCCGTTTGAATTCAAACTCGGTTTGAGTTCCTTTTAAATCGTTGTTTGAAAGAAGCTTGAGGTGTGAATGAAGTAGTCAAAAAAAATACCATGCAACTCTTTTTTGCTTTGTCTTGTATTTGTGAATTGGTGTTGTTATGAAAGTACTTTATTTGTTTGATGAGTTAAAGGAGAACTAACAATGAAATTTGGAAGTTAGTAACGGTTCTTTGTTGTCAAGGTTAACAATCATTAAAGGTTTGTACAAACAAGGACTAACAATGCAAAACTTTGGTAAGAAAGGACTAATGGTAAAATTGCTTTGTTATGAGAGATTAATAGTGAAAAAAGCTTGAAAGTATCTTAAATATTAAAAAGATAATTTGAACTTTTATCATGAACCTTTCAAAATTAACTTGAACCTTTGGATATCTATTTGAACTTTCATGTTGACCCCTTTCAAAATAAATGAAGTAAACTAGTACGTATGCATGTAATATTGAATTCTATGTCATCTTCTTCATTGCAACGTAAGAGTAGGGTTCAAATTTTTGAAATCATTGCGAGATGATTTAATATAAACGAAGCACATCGTGATGATCGTGGAAGAATCGCGATGTTAATGGATGTACTTAAAGGACCCGCGAACGATGAAACTCGAAATCAAAAAACCCAAAACAAGTCAAAACAAACCACATATAAATCGCCCGAGTTACCATGTATAAATCGCCTAGACTTATGTATAAACCGCTCAGAGTCATGTATAAATCGCCCAGACTGATGTATAAATCGCCTAAGCCAGACTCATGTATAAATCACCCAGACTTATGTATAAATCGCCCAGAGTCATGTATAAATCACCCAGGTATGTTTTAGTTGTACTATTTTGTCTTTTTACAAAAACCCAAATCGTCCTTTCCTTCTCTACCGTTGATACCAACAAAAAATAAGCCAACCAAAAAGCTTTAAAGCACTCGAAATAAGCAGTTTAGAAAATGAAATAAGCCACAAAAAGAGTAACCACAAGAAGCTAGAACCAGTTTTGTTACTTCTCGGTTTTGAAAAAGACGACTAAAACCTAAATAAGCTAGAAGTAAAGTCATGCCAAAAGAAGTTGTTATAAGCTTTCAATAAGCTGTTGACAACCCACAGTAGCCACGAAAATGAAAAACAAGTAAGCTACTTAAATGTTGGTAAATGAAAGTTGTTGGAATATGGTAGTTGGATTCGCATGTTATACAACTAGAAGTACGTGAACCTATTAGGGGCACACACGTTAAGACACGAAGAGTACGTTTATTAAACATTAAAATATTTATTTATTATTAAGGTTTAATATACTTCACGAATGTTTTTAAATAATCGTTAGTTAACACTATTATTTTATAACCATAAACCCATTTTAGGTTTGGTGGTTCTCCTAGTTTGACAACCATAAACCCACTTTAGGGTTTCGGTTTTGGTTTGCTGGTTCCACTCCAATTTGCTGGTCCCCGTTTTTAAATAATCGACGATGAATAATTCCACTCCATAGATTTTGGTTTGCTGGTTCTCCTAGTTTGACAACCATAAACCCATTTTAGGGTTTCGGTTTCTTGTTTTCCTTCTTTACCAAATTTTAGTAACACCCTTAAAGGGGTTTCTGAATTTCGGTACAGCTTCAAGGCTACAAAGAGTTGTTTGAGATTTCGGATGAAACCCTAACTAGGGTTTCAGAATTTTGATAGAAGCTTCAAACTAGCTTTGCTACGTTAGATTCAAGAAACAAAGGGAATACACTTGGTGTTTAAGAGACGTGAAGTAAAGACTAGCATCTTGACGTATTTGTTTGACGTGTTGTGTGAGCAACCATAGAGGTGGTAACTTAATCACTAAGATTCAAGATCAAGATTCTCGTTTATTGACTATTGTCATTAAACATAACGGTTAGTGTTTCTTACTATATTTGTGTGTTAATTATTAATATCAAACAAGATCAAATCCGTTGCGTACTCGTAGTAACTAGTTTACCTAGTTTATAAATTTCTAACAGTGGCATCACGAGTCAACCTTGTTTGGTGTTATGGGTTTCACACTTATAAAACATGATAGATCTGCTTGGTGCATTTTTATTTATTGTTTTAATTGAAAATTATGAAAAAATATGCAATTCTTGCCATAAAGAATAAATAAAAACCTAGAATCATGGTATTATTAATAGCTAATATAGATTGAAAAAGAATAGATTTATAATTAAAAGTTAATTAAATTACATGATTCTTTTCTTTTTCCCGGCCTTAAGATTCACTCAATCAGGTAATATGATAGATGTGGCGATCTAGGCACTTTAGAAGAAAACCTAGTGAGAGTCTTTTTGTTCTTCGTTTGGGGAAGACTCTTATGAGAACTCGGGGCATTATGTGATTTACTGCTTTCAATATAGAGTCTGTCTTCACCTCGTCTCCTGTTTTCTGTTCTGTTATTTTGCTTAAGTGATAATCCCATGTGACTAGTTAATATATGCAAAAGACTTTTTAAAACTCTAACTAATACTTAAAGAGAAACTTGTTTTATTTAAACTAACGATTCTTGCGAGTTATGTGCCATATGGGTGTGGTTATCTATAATGTTGCACTTAGAAACGTGACTTCCCGCGAGGAACTTACTCAAATCTTGGTTTAAAATTTTCTGTTAAATTACACACATAATTATTAACTCCTAGTGACCTGCTATGTGTAATTTGTAAAACTTGTTTTTGAACAAATAAAAACGGACATTAAATTATGAAACTTGTTTTCTTGGAAATTTAATATTTTTATGCTTTTATCATATGATGAATCGCTGTTGTACCATGGCTTAATTGACCATGGCTTTAGTGGACTTCTAGGGTTAACTTGTTATGTAATGTTTGCTTTGGCATTTGAGGCAATTATTGAAAGAACTTGTATCTTCGGACACATGCAGGAGTACAATCTAGGGTTTGATCAATTTGTGATGTTTCCCGCGATATTAGCACACATAAAAACAAAGTCAACAAAATGTTTTCTCAACTAGTGTTACAAAGATGTTTTGCATGCTTCTTTGTACACGTTTTGACACATGTTTTTATAAACTTATGTGTATACCCCTATGTGAAATTTTAAGTCTGTGCCAACCAAAATAAGAACACGTGCACTTGGATTGACCTATCTTGTCAGACCTCAGGGCCTTTCCAATCCATTGCAAAAAATTTCTATAGGTCAGATCTATATCAATTTTTGCAAGTTCTTTTTTGGTGGATTTAAATCGAGTTACCTGGTCAGACCTCGGACCCAAGGCATAAGATGAGACGAAACATGTACATGACATTACTATATGAGTTACTAAAGTTACGTGTCTCATAAAACTAAGATTTGCATTTACAATGCAATTAACGCACGCCACTTACCTCTTGCCCTACTTGTTTACACGTTGGTCAGACCTTCTATAATAAGTGGGAGGTCAAGTTGGATCTTAGTCTTATTAGTAATTAATTGGGTAGTTAATTTTCTAGAATTTAATTATCAAAAATACTAAATTGAACTTTCTATGTTCTGATTATTTGTGTTATTGCAACATAATTCGTAAACGAAAGTTTGTTTTCTTAAAAAGGCAAGCATAGTCTCTTTTCCTGGTTAGAAGAGTGAGACTTACTCCTATCTCTTCTCATTGGTTGACAAGAATAAAACTAGGTTATAGTTGAATTTTTTCCTCAATTATATTTAAACTCACTTTCAATCTTTCATTGCCCTTTTCCTCAATCGAACGCGTATTCGGTTGTGCGAAGATTACAAGAATTTTCCTATGATCTTGAGGCTCATTTCTGACCTTCTTGGCTCTTCTATACGTCTGAGAGTCGACTTGGTGGTTTAGGGATTTTCTTACACACCTAAAACTGAGTTTAGAGATTGGTATTTATAGAGTCTAGAAATGGGGTCGATACGCCGTATTGAATGCAGTCAATACGGCGTATAAGGAAATTCCTTAATGGTTATTAATTATCTTTGACCATGGATTAAATGTTGATTTCCTTGGAGTGAGGACCAAGTTTAGGATTGATTGAATGTTTGACCACGGATTGAATGTCAGAGTTAATTGTAGGATTATTGTTTGTTGACTGAATTAAATGCAGTATCTCTGACTATTGACTGCATTTATATGTTAAGTGTCGGCACTGATACGCCGTATCTTTATGATGGATATGGCGTATTGAGGTAAAACCTGTTGGTTTTTCTTCATTGACCAAAGTATTATATACATCATATTGCTGATGCGGATACGGTGTATTCTTCAAAGTCAGACAATGGTCTTTTAGTTCATCAAGTCTTGGATACGACATATGCTTCTAGAATGATACACTGTATAGGATGTCAGAATCAGTAGACTTTCTTAAACTCTTCGTTTATGCTCCAAAATGCGTGCCTTTTATATACACTTCACAATATGCTCCATAATTACTGCATATAACAAATATAAGCAATTAAGTACCAATTCTTTGCAATAATTATATAAAATAGGTATTTTATTTGGGATAAATGATGCTATAAAATAGACGTTATTTGATGTCATCAGTTATCTAGTCTTTATTTTCAGCATAGTCTATACAGCGTATTCGTTAAACGAATACAGCGTATACGACACAGGTATCAATACGGCATATCCTGGGGTATGGATACGGCGTATCGACTTCATGTACAGTTTTAGGTTTTTATTTCAAGTCTAACCAACGAATACACGTAGATAGAATTGCAATTGTTTTCCTATATTTTGCACAGGACCTCGCTGGAAAGAAAAGAAATCGACAATGTTGGTGAAGTATCCACAAATCTGAAAGTGTTGGAGTCTTGAAACTTCAAGACGGTTGTTCAACACACATTCTTGCTCATATACTCTACATGGAGAATCTATCGAGCAAAATATCAGGGGAGTTTCTCATTCTAATTCTTTTTATTTCTCGTTTTTCATGTTTTATCTATACAACGAGGACATTGTATAATTCAAGGAGGGATGGGAATTAGAATGTATACTTGTCTTATTTTTCACATTAAAATGCTTAAATTATGCTCAAATTTAAATTATTATTTTTTCAAGCATACTTTTGTGAAATTACTTGATACATAACCCGCACACAACAACCCTAATTAGATATTGTGATAATTTAACCTTATCCGTTTCCGAATGTTTACCCAAATTCCACAAAAATATGAGTGTGTCAGTGATGTTGTAGACTTTAGAATTTCGCTTGGTATATCTATTCGAGATCACGGTGATGAGTACTATGGATTTAGATGGAGTAACTTGTTTAAATTGGCAAATTTCTAGGATTACATCCAAAAAGCCTATTCATGTTGTTTATTAACTAACTACACTGGTTAGTTAACCCTTGTATAAACCCTTTGTTTACTCTCATTTTAAGAGTAGTATACCTCTAGAAAAACCAGTAGAGCCAATCATTTAGGATAACACCAACTATTTGTTTCGTTACACCTTTACACCTTAGCATATCCTGTTAGATTAAGTCCATTAATCAATTGCTAGTTGCTTAAAGTGTAAAGTATATATTTCCTGTGTCTTATGTCATTTTCTATCTCTGGTATGGTTGGGAAATTTACACATTGCAATGGGAATGTAAAAAATAGTCAAAACTCATGTATTTTTACTACCATCACAATTATTGGTACGTCCGAAGAATGAGGAATCATGGAAAAAATTATTCGGAGTTATTATGATCATGAAGGTGGTGAAATTACATCGAGGTTCTTAGTATAGTATGAGGGATAACTAATAACATACTTGATGAGGGAAAGAGATATATTTCTAGAGAGAGTGGTTGGATGAACACTTTAGAGAGAGAAAGTAAACATAATAAGAAAATGAATTAAGTGTGTGAAAAATGAATAACCAACACCCTCTCCAAGGCATGGAGAGGGTTTGTATACTTCCTATGGCCGGCTAATGGACATGGCTTTCATAGGCTTTCCATAGGCCTTGGACTAACTAGCATAGTAAGTTTCCAAAAAATAACTAAACGAGCTATCTAATGATATCTATGGAAGTGACCAACACTTTTGTGTTCCTAACAATCTCCCCCTAAGGGAGGTCACTCCATTTTACAAAAGCTTAAACCTAGCATACTATGAAGGTCTTCGTTCTTGTGCTCGCATACTTCTTTTTCTTTTTCATTTTCTTGTGAATATGGAGTAGTGATCATTGACTTTAGGCTTGAGCTTGTTCCTTTAGCTTGACTTGTATGTGAATATGTGATCTTGACAATCTTGAGATCATCAACCAAACACAATCTCTTTTCGCCATCTTGTAAACTTGTGTCTTTTAGACCGACATGCTCATACCTTTCTTGATATGTTAACTTCAAAAGCTTTAATAAATCATCTTTTTTGAGGTTCTTTAACTTTAACACTTCATCGCTTCAAGTAGGACGTATAGTATCAGAGTAGCGAAAGTCTTGAAACATGTACTTGAGCTTTCATGATGTCTTTATATTTGTCGGTCGGGTATGAGCATGTGGCTATGAATCATGACTCATTGGGAATCAGCTGCACCAATTGTCGAGAGTACCTGCAGGTTTAGGTTAGTGATAATCAACAGTTATGGACAAGAGTGTCGTTGTCACTTCGTCGAATACGGTTGTAATAACCACAGTTCCCCGTTGATCAGTATAAATACTGCCAGTGATCAGGTAGAATTCCGAGGAATCTCCTTGACCGGGTTTCGCAACTGTACTAGCCGTTCTCATTACTGGAGCATCTCAAAGCAGACAACACGGTATGAGTGAACCAGCAAGACGAAGTCTCACCGATTGAATAGAAAAATCGATATGAAAATCAATCGATGTGTCACTTACTAAAGTGTTTTTGTGACACGTCTAGAGTGTTAATCATTTCAAAAATTCATCATCAATCGTCAATTCATAACCTGGAACAAGTTTGATTCTTATAGAATCGCACCATCGTTTCTTTCCAGTTGTCAAAAGTTTGATTCATATAGAATCACACAAGTCACCTACCATGAGCTTGTTTGATGTTGGCTCAAGCAGGATTTCCATCTTCACTGTGAATTATATCACTCAGATGTTCTGGCAAAATCACAAGGATAATGCATAGGACTCTTAATATATAACTTGTTATTCACATTGTGTGACTTAGCAAGCATAATTTTACAAGTGTCCTAATGAGATTTATGGATGATCTCTTTTGGCTCTAGACTCAATAGTGCACTTTGGTTTTAGTGATCGGAGGCTGGAGCAGACTGCCACCTTTTCAATATCAACTAACTCAGAGTGAGAAAGTCGATAGAAATGCGTGTAATCTCTGTGAGAA
>BQNB010006820.1:41631-58114 GCA_026074375.1 Tanacetum coccineum
CGTATAGGGGTGTTTTCCTTGGAGTGCGCGCTAAGTTTATAATCAATCTGATATAACTTCCCAAATTATAATTATTCACCAAATCTCCGAATAGTTATCCAGCTGGATACGACGTATAGGGAAGCATGGATACGCCGTATTGGGAAGTGAGAATATGCGTTTTCTGGTGAAGTCCAAACGTTGATACGCCGTATCTCTTTTTGTGGATACAGCGTATTGGGAAGAATTAAGCAATCTTTAAATATCATCATTTAAGCTCCAAAAGTGCGCCTTTTAGCACGTCTTCACAAATCACTCCGTAATGACTGCAATTTACAAATTTAAGCAATTAAGTAATGATTCTTGCAATAATTATATAAAAGTGGATAACTTAATTGGGATAAATGATGGTATAAATGTAACGTTATTTTATGTCATCAAATATCCTCCCACTTTAATCCTACTTGTCCTCAAGTAGACTCTAGGAATTTATTGAAAATGTATCCTAACCGAAGTTAAGGATTTTTCCGTTAAGCACTGCTTTTGTTTTAATTACATGTACAAGACCAAGCACCTCACAAAATATGGAAATGAAATCACTCAAATCACTCAACTAATCTAGGGTGTAACATTTAATTGGTACGCTCATTTGCTCGGCCGTGATTAGTTTCATATCATATTCTTGGCAAGGATACACATCTCCACCACTAGAGCTAAGGAGAAACAAGTCAAAAGGTAAATTGGGTTTTTATTATAAAGCTAAGGGTTGATCATTCTAACAATCTTTCACCGATAGTACCACACCAACAAGGCAGCTGAATCATACATACATGGCCGTAACGATGGAATAGACATGTATAATTCGATCACATCCTCATTTGAGTTTAATCAAGGGTTAGGATGAAGAATGATATAGCGTAGGGATCTTCTAAATTTCACCAAAAGTAATGAACCAACAAGGTGGTTGAATCACGCATACATGGCCATAACGACGGAATAGACATGCATGACTCGATCTCAACCTCGTTCGAGTAAAACCTAAGGTTAATTGCTAGGAAAGGGAAGTAAGTTGTTGTTAAATAAAATTCACAAGACAAATAGATTAAGCTTGAACAAATAAGGTAGTTGCTAGTAACTTTTCCCGACCGTTACATGATAAAGACTTGAAATATATACAAACGTCTCGATCATAGAAATGACAAAGACAACCTAAGTTGGCGTTCCCATAACAGTCAACTTCCCGATCATCCAAAACTTACATACTTTTACAAAAGTGGTGATATCGGCCACTTTATAAAAACTATACGTTGTTGATTTTTATCCACGTATCAACGAATAATCGATCCTTCCAAGTATTTCATCGGTTTAAGTTTAGCGAACCGATATCAATCATCCTTATCTTTTTTGATGCATTTTCTATTTTTCCATTTTTTTTGTTAACGATAAACCACGGTGCAGTTTCACCGTCTTCATAATCATAATTCATCCGGATAAATTTTCCTTTAATACTTCATCTTCGGACATAACACATAATCGTGAAAGTAGCAAAATACACGAGCTGCATATTTTCCCATTGCATTGTGCAATTTCCCGACCTAACCGGAGTTAAAAATTTTTACTTTGACACAGAAAATACAAAACATTACACAAAAGCAACTAGCAACTTTGATTAAATGGTCTTAATCTACACGGTAGGCTAAGATGTAAAGGTGTAACGAAATAGACATACGGTGTGAAAAAGACAGGAATGGCTCAACAGGTTTTTCTAGAGGATCTTACTCTTATAGTGAGAGTAAGCAAAGGGTTACACGGGGTTTAACTAACCAGTGTAGTTAGTTAATTTTACAACATTTAGGTTTTTTAGTGTTATTCCTAGAAATTTACCAGTTAAAAATGTTTCTCCATCTAAGTCTATAGTACTCATCGTTGTGGTCTCGAGTGATATACCAAGCCAAGTTCTAAAGTACACTACATCACCAGCACACTCATAATTTTTGTGGAGTTTTTAGTAAACGTTTGGAAACGGAATAGTCTTAATTCTCATAATTTAGTATTAAGGGTTATAGTGCGCGAGATCATGTGACTAGTAATTTTTACAAAAGTTATGCTTGAAAAAAATTAAATTTGGCATAATTTAAGCATATAGCATATTATTTTTAAAAGAAAGGACAAGTAGGCATTCTAATTCTCCATCCCCCCCACTTAAATTATACAATGTCCTCGTTGTATAGATAAAACAATTAAAGATAACGGGAAATAAAATTAAAACGAGGAACTCTCCTGATATGTTGCTCGGGATGATTCTCCATTGGAGTTCTTGAGCAAACGTGTGTTGACGAGGCGTCAGAATGCTCGTACGAGTTCAACACACGTCTTTTTTAGAGTATACCATATCATCGATTTCCTTACAGCAAGGTCCTGCATAAAAGTTTAGAAGACAAAAGTGCAATTCTTATCTTGGTTATACAATGGTTACAATGCAGGAAAATAATTAAACATACTGTACAGGAGGTCAATACGCCGTATCCCAAACCCAAGGATACGCCGTATTGCATCTTATAAAAACAAATATTTTAAAGTTTTGCAAAAATTAAATGACTAAAATTAAGGACTGATAACGTCCAGACAAGTTCGATACGGCGTACCCATAGGGGTTCAATACGCCGTATTGAGTGTCTGGGAAGACAGACTCAATAAAATAATTAAAATTACAATTCAAATAATTAAAAACAACCGGGTTGTCTCTCGGTAAGCACTTTTGTTCCAGCTAGTCGTTAAGTTCAACTTTTTCCATCCCGCTCTTCATTCGTTATCCATGATTCGCTCGCACTTGTCCCCGTGAGTGAATTTCTTCATAATCATTTGGCATGACACGTATTCATGAAAAATGGCATGCTGAGCGCAACGTCTCTTGTTACATCTTCATCGTCAATGATGATAAAACCTGTAAGAATAGAAAATTTTCCAATGAAAACAGGTATATCTATTAGAGTTTTGGCTGCACTCTTCCCTTCATGATCATCATTATCCTTAATTATGGGATAATAAAAGCTTTTGGTTATTAAACTAATGGACAAGGAAGGGAGGTAGTCAGCATTAACATTTTTATACCCAATCGTGCAAGAAAATTTCATTTTATAACAATATTCAGAACTGGTTTTAACATTACCAGGTTCATTGACAAAAGTTGGCTCAAAATTAACATCTTGATTCGTCTCGGGTTCCAGAGGTGTGTCCAAATCATTTAATTCAATTTAGTTACCATAAAGTGGGTAGAATTTCTCGTTGTCCTCTCCTATAAGCTTTGTTTTTAAATCAAGATCTTTTAACATAAAGACCCTCCTAATTATGCTAGTGGCGGGCTTAATACTTTTGAAAACAAGTTTTTCTTCCCCGACCCTTAGAGTAATTTTTCTTTTGTAAACATCAATCTTTAAATGGGCAGTAGACAAAAATGGTCGACCGAGGATCAAAGGGACATCGTCATCCTCGGGTATGTCCAAGATGATAAAGTCTATGGGAAAAATAAATTTGCCAATCCTCACTAGCATGTTTTCAGCAATACCCCTTGGATGTTTTATTGTTCTGTCAGCCAGTTCAATGGTCAACCTAGTGTGAGATAAAATTCCTAGACCAAGGTTAGTGTAGGTAAAAAATGGCATAACACTCACACTTGTTCCTAGGTCAACAAGGGCTTTATCAAAACAAACATTATGAATAAAACAAGGTAAAGTAAAGCTCCCTGGGTCTTTTTCTTTCTGAGGCAAGGTGTGATCATAAGTTTCCAAAATCTTCACATCTTATGCCTCTCTCCAATCGTCACAACAGTAGTTTTGTAGTCGCCTAGGGAAGGGAAATGTTTCAGAAAACATGCTTCCGTGATGTGAGCCTAAAACGCGAATGGACTACATTTCATACGCGTTATCTCAATTGAATTCATTTAGCAGTTAACGATTTACATGGTCCCTTGGGTTTGGTTCTATTGAGCCTGGCAGACCTCCGATTCCCCTTTCTTGTAAGACTTTGCTCATTAGACTAATTTGAATTTCAAAGGTCTTAATCGATGCTCATTGATTTCTTATAGCTGCATCGGTAGAAGCTCGAATCTCCTTGATTAAGTTTGAGTTTTCTTCGTGTCTCTTTGCTGACTCAGCCATGAATTTGGTCAGTGATTCCTCCAATGTTTGTCTTCAATCAGGGTATGAAGAATTTTCGGTTGTGCATTGGTAGAATCCTGTCCCTGCTGCTCTATGTTTTCCTCTAGTTTGATATGGTGCTCCAAACTGTGTGTAGTAAGCCTCTTCAAGAGTATTCCCTTCTTCCTTGACTAGACAATCTTTAGTGTAGTGTCGTCCTTTGCATAGTTGGCATCCGACCTGAGTAGCATATACTTTCTCCTGAGGTTGTTGAGCTGGGCTTGTATAGCAGCCAATCCGTCAGAAGTTTTAGTACTTTTTTGGCTTTTAGATGTTCCCGTTTAGCCATTTTCTGAGAGTATTCGGCCATTTCTTGGATGGCTATTTTTGCATCACCAGCAGTTTTAGTGGGAATGGCACCTTTAGAGTCAAGGATTTGTCTGGTGGGAACATCGAGCCCATTATAAAACAAGATTACTTCCTACATATCAATCAAATAGTGTTGGGGACATTTCATCAAGAGTTCCTTAAATCTTTCCCAAAGCACGAAAATGCATTGTCCTTTTCTTGCAGAAAGTCGTTAATCTCCTCCCATTTCTGCAGTATGAGCAGTGGCATACTTGTTCATAAACTTTGATTTTTAGGGTTTACCATTTGTAATCGAATCTGATTGATCTTCGCGTGCGCCAACGACTTGCGCTCCATTTAGGACATCGGAAAAAACTATGAAGCATTACATTTATCTAGAGTCACTTAGGAATAAAAAAAAGTCAACAATTCAAGAATTTTTTCGATGTGTTTCGTTTGCAAATCCCCCTTTCAGTCTAAACCGCTCAAAGTAATTTTGCGAAGTACCTATTAGATATTGCCCTTTTAAATCAATGTGATACAACTCACCTCACGTTTCCTTGTTTTTGTCATGATGTGCCGTGCATTAGAAGCGCTCTAAACACTATCCCATCTCTTGTTGTAGAGAGTAGCCAGACAAGAGACCAATTTCAACTGAGTCGAGTATTATCTGTCATTAACCTTGCCTTGAATAGTAGAGTTTCCATTTGACTTTCTGAGACTCATATGTGGCTATATCAAGCATATGTGTCAATTGTCAGCACAGCAACATCATATACTCACAAAGAGTAACATTAAAAATTTGTAATGTGAAAAGATAACTATCTTGATTGTACATCAATTTAGAGGTTTTTTGTTAAAGGATGTTTATTAATAGTTTTAAGTCATGAGATTACACGAGATTTTATAAATCTTTGATAAAATCGAGAAGTGGGATTTTATAAATCAAAGAGAAACCGTATAAATAACCTAAGCAAATTGTTTACTTCTCCTAAAGCAAATTGTTTAATTCGCCTAAACTGAGGTGATTAATTTGCATAAGCAAAGTTATTTAATTCGCCTGAAGTGAAGTGATTAAATCGCCTAAGCGAAGTTTTTTAATTCGCCTGAAGTGAAGTGATTAAATCACCTTAGGAGAGATGATTACTTCGCCTCAAAGGGAATGATTAATTCGCCTTTAGAGATGTGATTAAATCGCCTTCAAAGAAGAAGATTACTTCGCCATCAAAGGAAATTTTAAATCGCCATTGAATAATGATTAATTCGCCATCAAAGTAATGATTCATTCCCTTCAAAAATATAATTCCGCCTCAAGCAAATGATTACTTCGCCTTAAACATGATAAATCGCCATCAGAAGAATGATAATTCGCCACAGCCAGTAATTAATTTGCCTCCAGAAGTTTGGGGGATTTTTTAATTCGCCTTTGCTTTACATCAGCCTTCAGTACTGATTAAATCACCTCAAAAGTGATTAATTCGCCTCAAGAGAAACTGATTAAATCGCCTGCAAGATGATTAATTCGCCTAAAACACACAATGTTTAGTTCGCCTAACCAATTTTCAAAAACACTTAAAGAATCACTTTTTGACGTTTTAACATGATTTTTCTTGTACTTCTTACTTATCTAAGCCTAGTAGAACCTTAAAAATACAAACTTTAAACTTTTTAACACAAATTTTCGGATTAAGATTTTGGACACAAAAAAGATTTCGGACCGAAAACTTTAAAAAATGAAGATTTTTATGCTTTTTCCAAGGTTTTGCTTGTACAACTAGGTTATCCTAGGCTATTATAAGAAGAAAAATGAAAGCTTTATGGTTTTTAAACCCAAAAAAGGTAAAAACCTTTTGTAAGGTTCAAACCAAACTCGGACAAGAAAAACTAGTATATAATGCACACTAAACCAAAACTAATCGCCACATGGCTCATGATACCAATTGTAGAATATCATAAACACATAACTAAATGAATCGTATGAGGGTTTAGAGAGAGAGAGTGATTGGATGAACACTTAGAGAGAGTAAGGAAAAGAGTAATATAAGCTTGAGAGAAATGAAACAACCAACACCCTCTCCATGTGTGGAGAGGGTATTTATATGCCTAGTATGGCCTATTTTCCCTAGCTCCATGTGTGGGCTTTATGGGCCTAAATTAGGCTTTTGGCCCTTTTACCTTACTAAGGTTCCAAATATTATACTACGAGATATCCTACGATATTATGGAAGTGACCGATACTTTTCGTATTCCTAACAATAAGTTAGAGGATCAGAGTAAACCTGCTAACTACTAAGATACATTATCACATCTGAATCTGATAAATGTCTTAGAACTATGAATGATAAGATGTAGTCCTTAAAAACAATCAATGTTTTGAGCTTGATTGATCTTTCACCAAACAGTAAAACTGTGAGGTTAGAAGGAGTTTCTTTTAAAGAAAGGCTCGTAAGGACAAAATTGTATACCTATTCATGCCTGACTGAGGATAAGTATTTTAATCTTACTCAAGCAATTGACTATCATACATGTTTCTTTGAATATGGATTATATGGAAATTAAGGTTTTTAACTCTTTCTTTAATGATTACCTTTGCGAGGATGGTGTGTAATCAAAAGGGGTTATGAGTTCAAAATAATCTTTATAAAGTATACAAGATACTAGAATCTAAGTGTAGATTGGATCATGCATCTAGGAGCTGAGATCTTAAGTTTAATTATAATATGATTTTTGATTAAATTAAGGTAACTCCTGAGTACACCTGATATCAAGTGGGAGCACTATGTTTATTTTCCTTGAAATTTATATGTTGTGTAACATATTGAAAGTATTATTCCATCTAAGCTAGATGTTAATCCTTAAGCTTGGAATGAAACTTCACTTGGGAATTTAGGAAATAAAACAAACGACCATGGAATAAATGTTTACAAACATATGCGGTGATTTAGTCCAACACAATGCAATATATCATTGAAGCAAGTCTTAAATGATACATTTCACTGAGATAATTTAATACATGAATGGAAACCTTGTGTTTTTTTACTAAGGATTCATCATGTATATATTATATTGTGTAGGAGACTGGTTGTTACTTTTGCATAAGAGCAAGATGAGCTAACAACAACAGTATCTAATTGAGAGTATTTAGATGACTGTTAACAATAATATCTAATTAAGAGTGATTTAGATGACTATTAAAACAAACGTTTACGAATTATATAAGGCATAGTTTTGTTTGTGTACACATGATGCTAGAAAATAATCAACCCTAGTTAAAGTAGGATTTCATCATTTATGATAAATCTGCTAACTAGATATGCTCAGTTTAAAGCATTGTTGCAATACACATTAAAGAATGAGAATACTTTACATTTTAAGAAACTATAAAGATGACTGTCTGAGATAGGTATGTTGTTGACTTCAAATACCCTATAAAAGGTACTATGATATTTCCATACTATGATACTTGCTATAGTATGCAAATGTATAATACGACACTCATCATATAATTCAAATCCTTCATAATTTGTGAATTTGAAACAAGTATTTAGAAAGTTTACTCAGATAACTATTTGTCTTTCTTGTAAAGAAAGAGTTGAGAATGTTGGATACATTAGATTTCAACTTACTAATTAGTCTTATGGATATCTGTTTTTAGTATTTGGATAATGGAACTAAAAGTAGTTGTATTTTAATAATGAATTAACATACTTGGTATGATCGTTTTCATTTATACTACTGTGTTCTATATTTGTATGTTTAATCCTTGAATAATTTTATTATTCTAAATATGTCTATTGTTGGTTAACAATATGGGAATATTGCTACATTAAGACAAATATGAGTGTTTGGTTATACATTTTGAATATGTGGATTGTTCCTACCAAACTCACATGTTATTCATAAGGGATGCATATTGGAAATCCCAACCTTCAAATATTTACTTTTGGATCCTTTTCATGAGTAAGATATCAAAAATGGTTAAATAAGTCATCCTTAGACTTGAGATACAAACAAGTTCTGCATGTGTGGATATCACTTTTTAATTATAAGTCAAACGCTATCCTGAAAAAGGTAGTTATAAAGGCTATTCTTGGAAGTGATGTGAAGCAGCATCCAAAACACTTGTAGTCAATAAAGAATTTGTTCCTCCAATTGTCTAATTGCAGTATGATACCATTGGCGCCTCTCCAGAATCAATCAGATGATTGTGTGGTCGCACCCAAAGTATAATTCAAGATGATTCTTGATTACATTTGGTAGATCTGAATTAACTTCTATAACGAGAAACTTAATTGTTAAACAATATGGAATGAGTTAGGATCCATATCTATGATTTAACGGTATTTGTAACAAAAGATGATGATAGTAAGTAATACATAACCATTGTGCTGAGAGTTTTTCTTGAAACATCTCAAGTATTTCTAGTTTATGGCAATGCGAGTGTTGCTAGATGTTTTCATTGCTGGTATAAATAGAGTATGATGCTCCTACTCCCAAGTGGGAGTTGTTGGATTGTGGGAGTCGAAGACGTATGTTATACGACCAGAAATACGTGAGCCTATTGGGGGCACACACGTTATGACACGAAGAGTACGTTTATTAAACAATTAATATATATTTATTTATTATTAAAGGTTTAATATGCTTCCGGAAATATTTTAAATAATCGATAGTTACCGTTATGATTTTATAACTAACTTAACGACTATTTAAATATAAACAGAAGGGACTAAAATTGACAAAACTCGAACCTTATGGGACCCTTATGGAGGCCGGCCCCTAGGAGGTTCTAGAAGGGGTTTTGGATCAAGTTTAGAATTGATATGTGATAAGGATTAAGAATTGTGATAAACTAAGGAATTATTTGTTTCCTAGTTTATCTACAACTAGGGTTGAGGTGTTATATAAACATCCTTACTCTCATTGTTTTGGGTCGATACATAATCACAACAAAACCTCTGGTTTTTTTTCCTCTACGACAAACAGAAAACAATATATTAGTTGTTTTCTTTTTCTCCATGATATACATAAATCATATATATTGTTTACATGCATACAGATTACTTATGCATGCAATAACAAAAGTCAAACTTGGTTTACTGCCTTTTCCATTCTTATTTGTTTCATTCGGTTTATACCAAGAATGAGCACTACGTGATTCCCTCATCTTCTCTATTTAGCGATCGGACGTATACCACTTTGGTATCCGATCGTGTGGTTTATAACAACATCAAACCCTAGCTTGTTTGTGGTGTTATTTGTGAAGTTACGACTAGCATTGTTGCGTACTTGTTTGACGTGTTGTGTGAGCAACCGTAGAGGTGATAACTTAATCACTAAGTTTCAAGATCATGATTCTCGTTTATTTACTTTTATCATTAAACATAAAGGTTGGTGTTTGTTACTTTATACGTGTGTTAATTCTTAATATCAAACTAGATCCATCCGTTGCGTAGTCGTAGTAAATGGTTTACTAGTTAATAAAATCCCAACAACTGGCAGGGACTACCTTCTGAGTAAGTACTGTGGAATTGAGTAACTAACTTAGTAACTGTACTAACTCGCCGTTCTAAAAAAATGTGCAAATACGAAAAACTAACAACACTGGTAAAATTAACATTTAATCAAAATTTCATGTTTAAACCCTGTGCATGTACGGGTATTAAAACTAGTGTCACCAAAAAATAACAAACTATGATAGATGTAATTAATGGATTGATAAAAATCATTTTACCCTTACATTGATTATAGGAATTAGAGATGAGGAACTAATGCAAAATTTGATTAGAGGCTCAAAATAAGAAAAATAGTTATAATCACTATTTATAAATAAAAATGGCACATTAATATTGGGACAAAAATAAATAGTAAGGTGAACAATTTTTATGGGACAAAAGAGGTGTTACGTGATTCGTCGTAAAACAGGTGGCCATTAGAAGGGCGATTACCCTTTTCGTACATCGTAGAGAATCGTCGAGGAACTTTCATTTATTCTAGATCCCTCAATGTGTTGTGTATGCAGAGTGTGATGTGCACGAAGAATAGTTCGAAAGGAAAGAAAAAAAATAATCTATGAAGAAGATTTTGTGACAAAAAAGTCACTAAATTAGATTCCCTTCAGTTCAACTCCTTAAAAAAAGTTTAGGGAACGATTTATAAAATGGACATTAATTTTGAGACGAAATATTAATTCTCTTCTTTTTTCTTTCATTTCCTTGATTAAACAACTTGAAACACACAGGTGCAGTGGCTTCCTCAAGCACTACAATTGGTAGCAATATCAATTTTGAAGGTACGAGCCCGATACTATTGTTCGATCTTATAAGCTAATTCTTGTGAAGTATGTTTGTCATATAATACCAACCTACATCATCGGATGTATACTTCAGTTGTTATTTTTTTATACATCCAAGTATATATTAAAGACGACATTGTGTTAGGTCGTCTCAATACGTTAAAAAGCCTATTGTGAATACTAAACTTACTGCTTCCTATAAATACACATCTAAATTATGGCTTAAT
This sequence comes from Tanacetum coccineum, assembly GCA_026074375.1. Classification (NCBI taxonomy): domain Eukaryota; kingdom Viridiplantae; phylum Streptophyta; class Magnoliopsida; order Asterales; family Asteraceae; genus Tanacetum; species Tanacetum coccineum. Next base: position 52,617 of record BQNB010006820.1, read on the forward strand.
CTTTAGTAAAACTCTTAATTAACACTTATCACTCTAACGACTTACTCAGCCACTATCAGCAACAACAGCAACGATATCAAAGAAGGTATGTACTCAACCAGTGACAACAACGACATTAATGAAGGTATGAACCTAATGTTCTATCTTATTTATTATTCTTGTAATGGGAATTCTAATATTAACATTTACTAAGTTTGGGATACTGTTCATCAACAGTAATTTTAATACTTAAGGATTAACATGTCACATTCCATTTATATATGCTTTAATACTTGATGATTAAGTTCACACTATGCATGTTTATTTACATCCATCATTTTTTATGTTCTAGATGATGTTACACTATTTGTCGCGTACGATGGAGAATCTGAATATGACAGCAAATAATGGTTCTTCGAGAATTCCAAATGTTCAGTAATGGTTGTTCCCAAGCATATAACACTATCAGAGATAACTGACACCATAATCAAACAATTCAAAGTCAATAAAGAGTTTTATCATTTAAAACTGAAGGTCCATTACATACCTAGATCTCCTTGGTTTCATGTAAGTGAAATTCAAAATGATAAAGATCTCTCGGTGTTCATCTCGGAAACTTCAAAAACAAGACCTCCTTTATGTGTCAGCCGATCACTTGCTTGGGATGCGCAAGCAGAAGTTGATGTAGAAAGAAGAAAAGGTAGTTTTTTAAAGGATTCTTTGATAATTTTAAACATAGATCTCATGATAAATAATCAATATTCATGCTAAATAATCAATATTAAAAAAATTGGTAAGAAAAATGAAATGTTCATTTTTATGATATAGTGTTATAATGTAAGAACTACTTTTAGTACTCATTTGGTTTTAAAAAAAGGTGTTTAAATTCATATATTAGTGTAAAATGAACGTGCTTTTAGGTATTATTGAAGCAAAATATAATAAAAAATGTTATGTGTGACACGTTAATGCTTTTATAATACACTGAAATCAACTTTGAAGTTGTACTATATTGTACGATTTTTTTTGGATTATATTATTAATTGGCAAAAGTTTATAATATTTATGACAATTTGGTTCAGTTCACAATATAAAATAAAATTGTTACCTAAATTTCACATTGTATAACGTCAAACATATATTGCACGACAGATTCTATTTATATATGATTTTTTTGAACAGCCGATTCAATTTCAAAAAACTAGCAAGACGCTAGGAAGAAAAATTACAAGGAAATAAGCAAAGGGTTTTTTAGCCAATCTATCCAACTAAAACATGATTTACTTCTAGATCTACACCATGAAAAAGAAAGAGCAACAATATCATCAAATAAACGCCCTTTTGACATGATAGAAGGACCAAAGATGAGCTGATTCCTGTACTTCCAAACTAGCCACCAAGTGATGTAGAAAACACTTTGCAGAACCATCTTAATCTTGGATGAAAGCCGAAGACTAGAAAACCACGACCACCATTCTTCATAAGAAGAAACCCTTAACGCTTTAATGTCCCACCAACTAGTAATAGCCTTATACAGATCATTCATCATGGAGCATTCAAAGAAAATATGGTTCGTCGATTCCACATCCATGTTACATGAAGGACAGAAAATAGAAAGCAACTCCATACCTCTTCTGGAAAGATTTAGACGTGTTGGAAGATTATTGAGCTTAACCCTCCAGGAAAGAATATTGACCTTTATCGAAACAAACTTACACCAATTAGTTTTAGATCCCACCTTTATCGAAACAAACTTACACCATCTATGAGCTTCCTAGCCGACAAAACAGAAAACTCACCATTACCTGAAAGCGACCAAACCCATCTTTCTGACATATTTGGAAGAAAAATACCTTCCAAGTGAGATTGCAACGAAGTCATTAGAGAAAGCTCAAAACCCGATCTTGGCTCACGTCTAAATGAAAAAGAAATAGAAGGATGTGCCATTTTCTCCGCCACAGAAATATCTTTAACCTTTTCGAGAGCGTAGATTCTAGGAAAGAATGTCTTGAAAGTTGTTTCACCCCTCCAAGAATCCTCCCAGAAATATGTATGAACTCCATTCCCAACCTTTTTGTTAACAAAGGAATGAAGATCGATACTCTTCTTCTTAAGACGGTGAATAGCACGAACAATATCGATCCAATTTGAAGAAAAACTATGTTTATGCAGATTACCTAGTTTACCATTAAACCCGTGAATAGCCCTTGACCAAAGCGAATTAGGATTAGCACGAAATCTCCAACCCACTTAAAAATTAACGCATGATTAAGTGCAAAAAAAACTAGAAACTCCAAGACCACCCTTTTCCTTAGAAGCAAGGACATTTTTCCAATTCACAAACGACATTTTACGAACATTATGATCCACGCCATTAAAGAAATGACTTCGAATAGACTCAAGCTTATTAATCACCTGAATGGGAGCTCTAAACATCGACATGTAGTAAATAGAGATCGATCCCAAGACAGACTTCAGAAGAGTTAATCTACCTCCAATGGATAGAACCTTCAACTTCCACTTAGAAAGGCGACTAAGAGTTTTATTAATGACGACATCCCAAGAGTTAATACGAGTCATATTACCACCAATGTTGACTCCTAAGTAAGAGAATGGAGTTTTCTATATCTTACAGCCAAGGTTTTTTACAGCATTAGCAATCTTGTTTGGTTCAACAGCGATCCCCATGAGGCCACTGACTATCAGAAAATTCATTCAGCTTAAACAAAGGCATAACCCGTACGGACTCAAATAATGTTATTCGTTAACTCAAATTTTTATTTGATTCAAACACAACTTGAAAGCCAAAATTCATTAAGCAACCATCCGGACATAAGATTCTTACGAATCTCCGACACGTATAACGCGTTGGTTAACTTAGACTCTTTTCCATATGTGAATCACATATTCTTTTCCCTTGATATTAGCGGTTGGAGAGTTGCCCAAAATCGTTCTCTCCATTCTCAACTGCATTGAAAGAGTTAATCAAACTCTTATCACCATATACATGACATGATACCAAAGTGCTAATCTACCATTATCTAAGGTCGAATTCCCTCATGGCCTCAGTTTTCATGTCATTTAGACCATAAAACACATAGTTATGGCACATAAGGCTTCTGAATGCTTCAAAGCATCTACCGTACACGTAACTCGAGTATCGGTCTCCCTTTTAACAAGTTCTGGAGCAGATCATTTAGATGTCACTCGCGACATTCCAAATGTTTTGTCAAACGAGGTGCCATGATTAGTTTGAAACTAATTATGGTACTATTAACAACATGTTTAAACACATAGTGTTTCTTAAAAAAAAATAATCGACTTTTGTTTAAAACGCTAATGTTTTGTAAGATCCATTATACAAAACCACTAAACAATTAAACAATATCGCCTATTATATAATGTTTTTATCAAAAAAAACACATATGTAATATGATGTTGTCAATTTCCATTAAAAAGATCTTAATAGATCTATTTCACATGATCTATTTCTACACTGAAACTCAACAAGGTTTCAGTAGATCCACTCTTCTAAAGAAACTCAACAAGGTTTCAGTAGATCCATTCTTCTAAAGAAACTCAACAAGGTTTTAGTAGATCCATTCTTCTAAAGAAACTCAACAAGGTTTCTATAGATATACTTTTAAACTGTAAAAAATTTCAAGAATTATATCTAGTTAATAATTAACCAACCCGGTTTAAAATAAACTAGACAAGTCAAACAAACACTTCCACTAAATTAGTAAAGTGATGTATATAATCTGATATTTAATAATAACATGTATAATTATCAATATCTTGATTCAAAGAAATTCTTCTTGATTTTATCGAACACGTTACAGTTATCTAATAAAATAACAACTTGCATTTTATGAGATATGTTTGAAAGAAACCCCACTTGGTTCCAATAAATCTAAATTCGTCATGATTTGCAACCATGTCAGTAACTGGCGCACCAATTACATTTACAAGAATCACTAGGGTTACACTCGTGTTACCATTAGTAAACTTGTCAATACAAAACAGTTAAGAACTGTTAAAATAATTTGGTATCTAATAAACTCGACTTGGTTTATTTAAACTTGTACCAAATCCGATTCAAAGAAACTCAAATTGGTTTCAATGAATCAAATAGATCAGTTTTAATAGAAACTCATTCTTGGTTTCAAAATAAACTGATTTGAACACCTGAAAGATCACACACAAACAATTAAATAAACTGTTATAAACCAGTATCTAAGAAATTCAATCCTGATTTCTATAATGTTACGTGTGTTTTTCTTATTGACATTTTATCTTTAGCATGTTTCTTGTTTGCTTGTTGCAAGGGCCATTATGGCTTTTATTTTCCTTTGAAGGACTCTTTTGTAATTTGGAATTATAAGGGTTTATGAATGAGGCGTGATAGGCTTCTGGGATCCATCCAGAAGTTGGTTTTGTTCCTATCTCTCGAACTTCCTCTCTATCCCTACTTTTACCCTAACAAGGGTATCAGCCAGGTTGATCCCAATCGGATTCCATCATGAAGACGCGCAATCAGGAGATCGATAAATCCATCAAAGATCACGACAAGGCCATCGCAGACATTCAAGCAACCCTAGCGGCGTTGATGAAGCAATAGGAACAATCAATTAAACAACAAGAACAACTTCTCCAGCACGTGAGCGACGGCTCCTTAATTGGAAGCTCTTTCAACAATGACCCCAAAACAAATCATCCCATGTGTATTGGTAAGGTGGAGTTTCCCCGGTTCTCAGGGGTTGATGTAGAAGCATGGATCTACAGGTGTGAGCACTTTTTGCCATAGACGAAACGCCAGATAACATGAAACTACGATACGCTGTTATTCACTTGGAAGGAGATGCTATTCAATGGCACCGTGCCTTCATGAAAACCCGAGGGGCTACGGTCGCTGAGCTTACCTGGGAAAATTATATGCGGGCCATTTCTAGTCGCTTCTCCAATGCGATGTTCGAAGACCCGGTGGAAGAAATTGCCTCTCTTGTACAAGATAATGACCTCCATGAGTACAACAACGCTTTTGATGCTCTCCTAAACAAGGTAACTTTGAGTGAAACCCAAGCTGTTAGTTTATATTTAAAGGGTCTCAAACCAAAAATTCGAGGACCGGTGAAAATGTTTAAACCCAGTACCCTACACGAGGCATACGGACTGGCTAAGATTCAGAACTTAAATAACACCACCTTGGAAAACAAACTTACATTAGCTAAAGGGGGAGCAACCCACCCAAAAAACACTAATGAAACGGGTCGGGTTACACCTCCCGTTAACGCATCCAAGTTTCCCCTTTTACCGAATCCTAATACCCGTCCCATAGGGGCAACTACCACAAAAATTGGGGCTAAGGTTTCGAGGCGACTCACTAGTAAGGAATTGGAACTTAAACGGGCGAAAGGAGAATGTTTTTGGTGCACGGTTAAAGATATTCCATCTCTTAACGTTAGTGTGGCTGGTGGAAAACAATTACAATGCAACCAAATCTGTCATGATTTCCAGTG
>BQNB010006820.1:62517-95954 GCA_026074375.1 Tanacetum coccineum
ATTCAAAGCAGATTAATAGAAGTTATTGTTTAGTTCTACATTGTTTTTCTTAGTACTTGTGTTGAGATTCCGCATTAACACATAGCATTCATAATCAGTGTTTCTATATAGTCGATTGTATTTATACACCTTGTCTATCATCCTTAATAGGCTGCAGAGATCTATTCAATAAGAGACTCACAGAAAATTAACTTTATTTTTAATACATAACTCCTTTACCCAATATTTTTTTGTCTTTTGGGCAAGACCTTGAACATTAAGGGACAAAAAATTCATTTATAAGGCTCTAGCTCTCCTTGTTTCTTCACTATCTCTTCTATGTCATTTATGCACCCCTCCATTTTGTAACCCATTGTTTGTCCCACTTTAATTAAGTCTTCAATGAGTTGCAACATGGAACCGCCTGTTTTTGGAGTATTAACGTGCTTAAAAGAACCTGAGTTAACCGAACTACAACCATCCTCCTTAATAACATTTTTAGAATCATGGTCCTGTGCAAACGAGACATGATTTTGATTACAAAGTCCGTCAGAATTATATGGTGTGAATCCCGGTGGGAATTTAGGATCTCCTTCTGATTGAATTGAAATTTTATGATTTAGCTGTTGTTTTTTATCGAGAATATCATAAATATTGAAAGGGTCTTCGGAATGAATATATCCCACTTCATCTTGCTTTCTTTCCTTCGTGACAGAATCTTTGATGTCACCTGGTTCCACAGATTCAAAAACTGTCTTAGGGATTTCCTCCACCTCACTTGCCTTCTCAAAAAAGCCATCTATTGATTTATCATCCACAAATTCATTATCCGACTCAGAAGAATCATCATATGAATATGAAAAATCAAAAGCCCAACCTGAAACTTCTTTTACACGGATCCAGAAAATCTTACCTTTAACGACAATTTTGAAGGAGTCAAAGATATTGTCGTTGTATGTAGTTTTAATACACAAACGCTTCCTATGTAAGTGTGGAGAATCCTCATCCTCCTCGTACAACAGAGAACCCCATTTGGAAGAGATTTTTTCAAAGGTATTACGAGACCACGTTTTTAGAGGAACACCCTCAACATCAATCCAAGCAACTCTTTCATCAATACAGAAAGAATCAGAAGCATGTTGTATCAATGAAAACCGGGAATTAACACCCACATGAGAAAAGAAATTGTAAAGGGTAGATTTAGATAGGAATTGGAACAAAACCCAGAAACCCCCCATATAACGAATATGAATATCTAAAAAACCTTCTTCCTCTAGAATATTTTTTAGGTTAGGAAGAGAGCCAAACTCCTTTAGTTTACCAACCAATGATAGAGAGTAATCAAAATTATGAAGACATGATTCATCTAATACCAAAGATGGCTGCGATAAACCCTCATCCTTATGTGACAAATGGCCGGTTTTGAAGGCTTGGATATAAGAGTTAGAAGGTCTATGAACCGCACCATTATTCACAGAAGGCTGCTTGTGATTATGAACAGGCACATCAGTACGAGGTTAACATAAGTGTTATTCTGCGAATGATTACCTTTATTCAAAGGTGGCCTATTGAATCTACAACGTTTGCATAAAGTTTAAACCTTCCAATCTAAATCGTACAGAGGTTATCAACCAGTCGATCCACATTTGCAGACTTGATGAATCGAACAAAACCAAAACGCTTACCATTTTTTGCTCTCTTATCGGGGATGAAAGAATCAATTACATTCCCATATTTACTGCAAATCCTTCACAGCTCCTTAGCGTTTGTGTGTTCAGGAAAATTAGTAACAAAAATATACGTGGATATCATTCTCACGTCATCTTCCTTAGAGCGTTGATCGCCCATAATTAGAATTACTAAAAGAAAGAAAACACAAAGAAAAAAAATAGACTTTGAAAAGAGATCAGAGGTGCAAAAATACTAAATAAGAAACATAACCCTAATCCTAATGAAAACACGTCGAACCAAATAAATAAAGATTAGAGATCCATAATCAGAGATGAATCACCCTAATCAAATAATATTGGGTGAATGGTAATCAAACAGGATAAGGATTAACGATCATAATCGTAACCCTAACCTAATGACACGTCGAACCCAATATCGAGAGATTAAAGGACACAAATCATATATTAACCTTGATAATCAAATGTTATTCAGTGATTGGTGATCAAACAAGAAGAGGATCAACAATCATTGTGATGGTTAGGGTTTTAATTAGATCAATTATTACATGTAACTAACGTGATTTAAACTTGTTGAATCTTATACGGGAATAAAAATCAAAGAAGAAATGAAATAACAAAAGAAATGAAACAAGGTTGGCATCTTATTCAGATTTGACAAATTTGGGGTTATTCGTGTTTGGCCACGTACGTTTTTAATTAAGGATTAAGTTCACCCTATGCATGTTTAATTACATCCATCATTTTCTGTTCTAGATTATGCTACCGTGTTTGTCGAGTACAATGGAGTATGGGAGTATGACGGCAAAGAATGGTTCTTCAGGAATTCCAGAAGTTCAACAATATTTCTGCCCAAGCATATAACACTATCAGAGATAATTGACATCTTATACGAACATTTAGATGTTAATAAAAAGTTATATCGTTTCAATTTGGAGGTCCAGCATGGAATCGAATATCCATCTAAAATTGAATATAATCAAGATCTCTCGGTGTTCATCTCAGAAACTTTGGAAACCAAACTTCCTTTATGTGTCACTCGGATTTATGATGAGATAAGTTCTGAGGTTGCTGGAGAAAGGCGAAAATGTAGTTTTTAAAAAAATTCATTTATAGTATTAAACATAGATCTCATGATCAAGGTTGCAAAAATCGCTAGGCGCTAGCTAGGCGGCCGGGTACCGCCTAGCGATTAATCAGTTAGGCGGGGATTAATCGAGGATAAATTGGATTGGACTTTTTCTATATAAAACTATTAAAATTTGAAAATATTTGCCCGAGTTGGCCGATTTATCCCTGATTTGGCCGACTTCTATCCGTAACCGAGTTGACTGATTTAACCGATTTTTGTCCGATTTGGTCGATTTATGCATGATTAACTGATTTTTATCCAATTAATCGGTATGTTAACCGATTTTAGACCAAACCGATTAATAAGGTCGATTTTTGACCAAACCGATTAATAAGGCTGAATAATGAAAATCAAAGCGGTTGATCCCCGCCTAGCGCCTAGGCGCCGATTAATCGGCTGCCTAGACCGATTTTTGCAACACTGCTCATGATATATATGTTCGTAAAAAAAATATCATAACCACGCATTCATTTAGGGTTAAAAAATACTGTAGGGTTGAAACTTCTTACTATTATCCCAATAATAATGTAGACACTGTCAATTTATAAGTTGATAGTACATAACCTTTGCACAGTCAACTTACAACATATAAATACACATCTAAATTAAGCATGTATAGTTTATTCATCATTAGAATTCTTAATATCTAATGATGTAATATAGAGCACACCAATGTTAGAATATGGTAGTTGGATGCACATGTTATACGACAAGAAATACGTGAGCCTATTGGGGGCACACACGTTAAGACACGAAGAGTACGATTATTATATGTTTAAATATAATATACTTCACGAAATATTTTAAATAACTGTTATTGTTTTATAACTAACTTAACTGATATTTAAATGCAAACCTGGGGGAATAAAATTGAAAAAACCCGAACCTTGTGGGTGCCACTTGTTGGCCGACCCATGTAACTTCTAGAAAGGGGTTTTGGGATCAATTTAGGAGATAACGGATAAGATTTGTATTGTGATAAGGAATTGGGGGAATTCTAGTTTATCTAAAACTAAAGTTTGGTGCCTATATAAACACCCACCTTAGCCCTCATAATTGATTCACTCGATCCTACAAATTCTATACGATAGATACATCCTCAATATTAGCACACCTAAAAACTAGGTTAGCAAATTGTTTTTCTTAACTTGTGATACAAAGATGTTTTGCATGCTTCTTTGTACACGTTTTGACACATGTTTTTATAAACTTATGTGTATACCCCTATGTGAAATTTTAAGTCTATGCCAACCAAACTAAGAATAAGTGCACTTGGTTTGACCTCTCTGGTCAGACCTCAGGGCCTTTCCAACCCATGGCAAATTTTTTCATAGGTCAGATCTATGTCAATTTTTGCAAGTTCTTTTTTGGTGGACTAAAATCGAGAGCTTAATCAAACCTGGACATGAGACATAATAAGATGAGACAAAACATGTACATGACATTACTATATGAGTTACTAACGTCATGTGTTTCACAAAACTAAGAGTTGCATTCACAATGCAATTAACGCACGCCGCTTACCTCTTGCCTTACTTGTTTACACGCTGGTCAGACCTATGGTTATAAGTGGGAGGTCAAGTTGGATCTTAGTCTTATTAGTAATTAATTGGGTAGTTAATTCTTTTAAGAATTTAATTATCGAAAATACTAAAATTGAACTTTCTATGTTCTGTTTAATTGTGTTAGTGCAACATAATTCGTAAACGAAAGTTTGTTTTCTTAAAAAGACAAACATAGTCTCTTTTCCTGGTAAGAAGAGTGAGACTTACTTCTATCTCTTCTCCTTTCTTGACAAAACTAAGATAGAATTACAAATGTAATTTACTCATTATATTTAAACTCACTTATAATCTTTCATTACTATTTTTCGGTTGTGAAATCGTTGAAAAATGAAATACTTTGCATAACTAGAGAACATTTTGTCTATAGCTACCAAATAATAAAATCTTGCACCTGTCAAGGCGATGCATGAGTTTTAAATGTTAATAAGAGGAATTCTTAATAAACCGCAACGAGTAAAGAAAATTACTAGAATGTCTTCTAGGTATATTTTTTTTCTTGGATCACTTCATTTCTTATAGTGCTAAACACCCTTGTGGCTAGGCAGACCGATAAAGGAGGAATTGCATGCTAAATGTTCAAGTTAATGAAAGCATGGATGGCTAGTCCCTCATCTACATTAGTAGAACTTCATATACTCTGTTCAATACCTAAGTACATTGCTACTTGTAGGCATTCTAGAGAGTGGAAAGTCCTATATCGCTTATTTGCTTTCTCTACTGGTGATGTAACGCTTACAATGTTTGACAAATCCATTGGGAGCTTTGCATTTTAATACTGAAAATACAAAAAAAATTTTTTTCACGTAATGTTGTCAAATCAGTGGAGCTTCAAGCTTAAATTCCTGTTAGTTTCCCATATTATTCTAGGTTGCTTTTGAAATAGGTTCATTACTTTTTGAATATGAACTATTGTAGTTTTAAGAAAAATTGCATTTTATTTTAAAGATAACACGTTCCCTTTCTGATGTTGCTTTCCGAAATGTTATCTATAGAATAATAATCCATAATTCTTTATTAACCGTTATGGTTTGAAATCTATTTGAAATATCCATACACTATCATATTGTTTAAACAATCGAAGCGCTTGTCGTATTTTTTTTAAATATGTGTACCCGTATACAAGTGGAAAGAAAATCTTTGAAGTGTGTGTTGAAGGAACACATTTAGCAATAAGATTAATGGTTGCTCTTAGACAGACAAGGTTATAAAGCTAATAAATTCTACTAGACTTATAAACATACAAGAGGGTTTGTTGCCCATTAATTTAAAAGTCAAGATATAATATTATGCTACTTCAACTCATTGGACTACGATGTTTTTAGTTAATATCATCATGGTTAATTATAGATAATCATAATTATAAGTATGAAAAATGCTTGAAATCACTATTGAACTCAAGCTTTTGCGTTCATAACTACTTTAATTACTATAATTATGATTTTGGTTAAGACATAAATATAAAGTCCTTGGATTTATCAAAGACTGATAACATAAAGTAAGTAGTAAAATTGTTATGACTTTGTAATTAGCACATACACAATGAGGTTCCTCGAATATTTAAATTAAAACTAATATGTATAGTTGACATGTCCTGTTTTCTTGAAACCGGGAGAACATAAAGATATTTGTACTATTCAAAAGAAATATATGTTATAGCATGCACTTGGTTTTAAAATACTATGTATTCAATTTGGCTCGACCTGGTTGACAAGTATTTGATCCAAAGAGAATTAAGTTATCTAAGGAATTCTGATGTAGTCTTACAATTCCAATACTCATAGAACACCACATCATTATGGTATGTCTAATGTGTTGAAACAAACTATATTCATATTGTTTGATTTATAATAACTTTAATTGCTCTACTTCCAAAATCTATCAGGATAAAATTTGTGTGTGTCATGGATACACTTATTATAGTTCCAACCTAGAAGGTATTCAAGACATTATTTATTTATGGATTGGGATGAATCCCATTATGTCTTGATTGAAGTTCTGAAATTTGTTAATATCTTATGAAGCATATTATTAACAAGCTAGAGATAAAACTGCAAAATATGTTTTGTGTTTCCTAATTAAGAACAATTTATTGTTGCTTAAATACTTAGTATTTACATAATTATCTCTACTTACAAAAGTAAGTGAGAGCATCTATAGATCTTGAAGATATTCAAGAACAAAATACATAACCTTCTGAATTCACTTGCTGATGTCATAGTAAGGTTAAACATGTAAATGTCGAAACAAAGTATAATGTAACTCTCATTCTTAAATCCGTAAGGATGCCTCATCAATGGAGTGATATTTTAATATCAATGTTGAGAAATATAAGTTAGAGGATCATGGTAAACATGCTAACTAATAAGATGAATTATCACATCTTGAATATGATAAATGTCTTAGAACTATGAATGATAAAATGCAGTCCTTAAAAAAAATTAATGTTTTAAGCTTGATTGATCTTTCACCAAACAGTAAAACTATGAGGTTAGAGTGAGTTTCTTTTAAAGAAAGACTCATAAGGGCAAAATCGCATACATATTAATGCCTGACTGATGATAAGAGTTTTTAATCATGCTCAAGCAATCAACTATGATAAAATTTTCTTTTCTACACGCATTTATTATATAAGATAATTAAATGCCAAACATGTTTTCATGAATATGAAATATGACAACTAGGTTTCATAACTCTTTTCTCAATGACTACCTTTGCGAGGACGGTGTGTAACCAAAATGGGTTATGAGTTCAAAATAATCTTTATAAAGTATACAAAATAAAAGAATATAAGTGTGAATTAGATCATGCATCTAGGAGCTGAGATCTTAAGTTTAATTAAAAGTTGATTTTTAGTTAAATTAAGCTAACTCATGAGTATACCTGACATCAAGTGGGAGCACTAAGTTTTTTCCTTAAAATTTAGATGTTGTGTAACATATTGAAAGTACCATTCCATCTAAGCTAAATGTTAATCCTTAAGATTGGAATAAAACTTCACTTGGGAATTTAAGAAATAAAATAAACGACCTTGGAATAAATGTTTATTGAAATAAACATATGCTTGATAAGTCCAACACATTGCTCGTTAGAGCAAGTCTTAAATGTGTATATTCCGACTTGAGATAATTTATTACATGGAGGACACCTTGTTGTTTTTTAAACTAAGGATTCATCATGTATATATTATATTGTATGAGACTGGTTGTTACTTTTGCGCAAGAGCAAGATGAGCTGACAACAACAGTATCTAATTGAGAGTAAAATAGTGAGTTTATAAAGCTCACTATTGATTGCGTCTGTTAGGGACAGAAAAAGAGAAAAGAAAGAAAAAGGGAAGAAGTAAACACGTGACTTATATTATATACAAGTGGGTTTTGTTGCAAGTGGGTAGGAAACAAAAACAGTGAGCATAAGCTCACTGTTGTACGTCTGATGGGCAACGAAGAGGGAAGCAAGAAAAAGTGTCAACCGTGTAATCCATATACAAATTATATACATATGATAAATTATATAGAAAACCTAGAAGAAAACCTATATGTATATGTATTATTAAGTGTGCGTGAGTGGAAGCAGGTGACACCATAATAGTGGTTGTCAACCCTCCTGTTGTGTGCGTCAGAATCAAAAGGAGGAAAAGAACAATTGCCATGCGAGTTATACTATAATACATGTGAAGTTTTTCTTCGATTTGTGCGAAATACAAAAGCAATAATAAGGCTTATATGAAGTCAAATGGCAGCCACTGTTTGTGTTCGACAGATAAGGCAGTAGAACAGAAAGAATGGAAACAGTGGTAGGCCAAATTGAGTATTTTATAAAAACATTTCAGATATCATCTCCTAAAACACGTGTACGCAAAGTTCATTTTTAGGTGCGTTTTGGGAATGGTTTGGTTTAGGAAAACCAAACAAATGGTTTTTATGATTCAAGGCTTATAAAAGTAACTTAATTATAGCTTATACAATATCTATAATGATACAAGAGCTTATGGAACAAGATTCAAAGCTTACTAGTACTTGAAATGATGAAAATGGGTCAAATGGAGCCAAAACAACTCGAAAACTTAAAAGATGAATCAAGAGACTTATTTCTTCTTATTTCTTGGCTTCTACACTCTGTATACTTTCTTGTTAATCTTCCTTGGACTTGTTTAGATCATGACTTGAGGTAATATGAAGCTTTGATGGTAAATTTGAATGTATGTGTATGTTTCGGCTTATATAGGGCTTGAAATAGAGTAGTGGCCAAGTTTACTTGGTGTGGTGGCCAAGGTAAGTGAAGTAGGGACCAAATAATAGTAGAGTGGTGACCAATTAAGGCTATAGAGTAGCTATGCAAGGTGTATGGAGGTGGTGATGGTTCAATAATCAAATAAGGTGGCTAGGTGGTTTTCTTGGAACTCAAGGTGACTAGTAGGTGATTCATGGAGGTTGCTTGGGTGCTAGGGTGGTGACAAGGTGCTAAAGGTGGCTAGAAAGTAGGTGGATCATGGTGGAGTTAGGGTGGTTGCTTGGTTTAACTTAGTTTAGAACTAGTTTAGGTGTTTCGAGTAGATTAGGGATTTCGGGTTAGGATTTATGGTTTTGGACGAGCTAGAGTTTTAGGATTAGGGAGGAAATTGTTTAAATGTTGTGCTATAAGTGTTTGTAACTTGTGTTGAAAAGGTTGTACAAAATCTAGAAGCAAAATGGAGGGAAAATAAGTTTATTTGAATTTACGCATAGTCGAATTGTACTTTAAGCTTTAGGGAGTTGTACATTGGTTTTGGAGGGAATTAATATTCAAAAGTTATGCATTGTACACTTGTACACATGCCTTTCAAGCTTGAACATTCACTTTATATGTAAACATTTCACATAATTAGGGTTTTGATATAAACGTTAACGTTTGAAATCCGTTTTGTAATAACGTTTTGAAAAGTACGTTAAATAGATAACGTATGATAAAATAGAGTTTAAAACATATTATAACATTTACTGGCTATAAACGTTGATAGAGTTGGCATTGGTGGTTGCGTGAGCTCGTTTACTTTGATTGTGTAAGTTACGTTACATAATGGGTGGAATAAAGCAAAAATATTCCCGTGAAAATTATTGTACTTAATTTAATAAGTAGATATTACATTGATGAAAATTGTATCTAATTTAATAGATGGATAATTACATTGATGAAATTGTAGGTTGTTATATTAACCCCGTGAATGGTTTTACATAAAAACATTGCATGATTTTCTCTTTATATTAGTTCGAACAGATTTCATATCTTTTAGGGTTCGATCATGTTTTATCAAGAACACCAAATCTACACCAAGTGTTTTGGTTTTCTTGTTCTCCTTGTTCGACGACAACAAAACCTCATCTAAGGGTTTTCGATTTGCAGCCCACCTTGTTCAACAACGACAAGAACCTAAATTATAGTTTCGGTTCTTGGATTTCTTCCTCAACCGATTTTTGGTTCAAACCCTAATTAGGGTTTCCTAATTTTTCAGTTCAAGATACAAGGGAGGTTTTGGTTTTTGGTACTAGCTACAAGAGAAGATAACACTTGGTGTTTGAGAGATGTGAAGTAACAACTAGTATCGTGACGTATTTGTTTGACGTGTTGTGTGAGCAACCGTAGAGGTGATAATTTAATCGCTATAGATTTCAAGATCAAGATTCTCGTTTATTGACTCTTGTCATTAAACATAAAGGTTAGTGTTTCTTACATTATTTGTGTGTTAATTCTTAATATCAAATTAGATCCATCCGTTGCGTACTCGTAGTAAATGGTTTACTAGTTTATAAAATCCCACAGTGGTATCAGAGCCAGGTTCGTTTGGTGTTATGGGTTACACACTTATAAAACAAGCTAGATCTGCATGAGAAAACTTTTATTTATTGTTTTAATTGAAAATTATGGCAACAATATGCAATTCTTACCATAAAGAATAAATAAAACCTAGAATCTTGTAATTATTACTGGTTAATAATGATTGAAAAGAATCAGATCTAAAATTAAAGGTTAATTAAGTTTTTGAGTTCTTTTCTTTTTTTGGCCTTAAGACTCACGCAATCATGTTATATGATGAATGTGGAGATCTAGGCGCTTTAGCAGAAAACCTAGTGAGAGTCTTTTGGTTCTCCGTTTGCGAAAGAATCTTATGAGGACTTGGGGCATTATGTGATTTACTGCTTTCTTAATAGAGTCTGTCTTCACCTCATCCCCTCTTTCTGTCTGTTTATTTGCTTGTATGTGATATTCCATGAGACTACGTAATATATGCAAAAGACTTTTTGAAACTCTAAACGGACTAACACTTAAAGAGAAACTTGTTTTATTTAAACTAACAATTCTTGCGAGTTTATGTGTCATACGAGTGTAGTTGTATATAATTTTGTGCTTAGAAACGTGGCTTTCCACGACGAACTTACTCGAATTTTGGTTTAAATTTGTCTGTTAAATTGCACACATAATTATTAACTCCTAGTGACCTGCTATGTGTTATTTGTAAAACTTGTTTTTGGACAAATAAAAACGGACATTAAACTATAAAACTTGTTTTCTAGAAAATCTAAAGTTTTTTTTGCTTTTATCATATGATGAATCACTATTGTACCATGATTTGCATGGCTTTAGTAGACTTCTAGGGTTAAATTGACCTTTATTTTTTTTCCTGCGCCACTACATGTTTCGGAATTTGAGGCAATTATTGGAAGAACTTGTGTCTTCGGACACATGCAGAAGTACAATATAAGGTTTGGTCAATTTGTAATGGTTCCTACAATATTAGCACACCTAAAAATAAGTTAGCAAATCGTTTTTCTTAACTTGTGATACAAAGATGTTTTGCATGCTTCTTTGTACACGTTTTGACACATGCTTTTATAAACTTATGTGTATATCCCTATGTGAAATTTTAAGTCTATGCCAACCAAACTAAGAATACGTGCACTTGGTTTGACCTCTCTGGTAAGAACTCAGGGCCTTTCCAACACATAGCAAATTTTTTCATAAGTCAGATCTATGTCAATTTTTGCAAGTTCTTTTTTGGTGGATTTAAATCGAGTATGCTTAATCATACCTTGGACCCGAGGCATAAGATGAG
Source organism: Tanacetum coccineum (assembly GCA_026074375.1). Classification (NCBI taxonomy): domain Eukaryota; kingdom Viridiplantae; phylum Streptophyta; class Magnoliopsida; order Asterales; family Asteraceae; genus Tanacetum; species Tanacetum coccineum. Next base: position 73,969 of record BQNB010006820.1, read on the forward strand.
ACAAAACATGTACATGACATTACTATATGAGTTACTAACATCATGTGTTTCATAAAACTAAGAGTTGCATTCACAATGCAATTAACGCACGCCGCTTATTACTAGCCTTACTTGTTTACACGCTGGTCAGACCTATGGTTATAAGTGGGAGGTCAAGTTGAATCTTAGTCTTATTAGTAATTAATTGGGTAGTTAATTCTTTTAAGAATTTAATTATCGAAAATACTAAAATTGAACTTTCTATGTTCTGTTTAATTGTGTTAGTGCAACATAATTCGTAAATGAAAGTTTATTTTCTTACAAAGACAAACATGGTCTCTTTTCCTGGTAAGAAGAGTGAGACTTACTTCTATCTATTTTCCTTTCTTGACAAAACTAAGATAGAATTACAAATGTAATTTACTCATTATATTTAAACTCACTTATAATCTTTCATTACCATTTTTCGGTTGTGAAATCGTTGAAAATGAAATATTTTGCATAACTAGAGAACATTTTGTCTATAGCTACCAAATAATAAAATCTTTCACTTGTCAAGGCGATGCATGAGTTTTAAATGTTAATAAGAGGAATTCTCAATAAACCGCAACGAGTAAAGAAAATTACTAGAATGTCTTCTAGGTATTTTTTTTTTCTTGGACTCACTTCATTTCTTATAGTGCTAAACACCCTTGTAACTAGGCAGACCGATAAATGAGGAATTGCAAGCTAAATGTTCAAGTTAATGAAAGCATGGATGGCTAGTTCCTCATCTACATAAGTAGAACTTCATATACTCTGTTCAATACCTAAGTACATTGCTACTTGTAGGCATTCTAAGAGAGCAGGAAAGTAAATATATCGCTATTTGCTTTCTACTGGTGATGTAACGCTTACAATGTTGACAAATCCAGTGGGAGCTTTGCATTTTACTACTGAAAATATATTCATGTAATATTGTCAAATTCAGTAGGAGCTGCAAGCTTAAATTCCTTGTTAGTTGCCCATATTATTTCTAGGTTGCTTTGAAATAGTTCATTACTTTTTGAATATGAACTACCGTAGTTTTAAGAAAAATTGCATTTTATTTTAAAGATAACACGTTCCCTTTCTGATGTTGCTTTCCGGAATGTTATCTATAGAATAATAATCCATAATTCCTTATTAACCGTTATGGTTTGAAATCTAGTTGTAATATCTATGACACTATCATATTGTTTAAACAATCAAGCGCTTGTCGTATTGTTTTAAATAATGTTATACCATACACAAGTGGGAGAAATCTTAAGTGTGTGCAAGGAACAACATATAGCAATATGATTATTGGTTTCTCTTGACCGCAAGGTAATAAAGCTAATAATTCAACTAGGACTTAAACATACAAGATGTTTGTTGCCCTAAGTCAAGATATAATATTAGGCTACTTCAACTCATTGACTACATGTTTTAGTTAATATAATCATGGTTAATTATATAATCATAATTATTAAGTATGAAATTAACTTGAAATTACTATTGAACTCAAGAGTTTGCATTCATAACTACTTTAGTTACTATAATTATGTGTTTTGGTTAAGACATAAATATAAAGTCCTTGAATTTATCAATGACTCATAACATAAAGTAAGTAGTAAAATTGTTATGTCTTCGTGTTAGCACATAAACAATGAGGTCCTAGAATTATTCAAAGACTTATAATGTATATTTGACATGTTCTATTTTCTTGAAACACATGAACATAGATTTATTGTACTATTCAAAGAAATATACGTTATAGCATGCACTTAGTTTTAAAATACCATGTATTCAATTTGGCTCGACCTAGTTGACAAGTATTTGATCTAAAGAGAATTAAGTTATGTAAGAAATTCTAATGTAGTCTCACAATTCCAATACTCATATAACACCACATCATTATGGTATGTCTAATGTGTTAAAACAAACTATATTCATATTGTTTGATTTCTAATAACTTTAATTGCTCTACCTCTAAAATCTATCAAGGTTAGAAATTTGCGTGTGTCATGAATACACTCATTATAGTTCCAACCTAGAAGGTATTCAAGACATTATCTATTTGTAGATTGGGATGAATCCCATTATGTCTTGATTGAAGTTCTGAAATTTGTTAATATCTTATGAAGCATATTATTAACAAGCTAGAGATAAAAACTACAAAATGTGTTTTATGTTTCCTAATTAAGAACAATTTATTGTTGCTTAAATACTTAGTATTTACAAAAGTATCTCTACTTACAAAAGTAAGTGGGAGCATCTATAGATCTTGAAGATATTCAAGAACAAAATACATAACCTTCTGAATTCACTTGCTGATGTCATACTAAGGTTAAACATGTAAATGTCGAACCAAAGTATAATGTAACTCTCATTCATAAATCCGTAAGGATGCCTTATCAATGGAGTAATATTTTAATATCAATGTTGAGGAATATAAGTTAGAGGGTCATGGTAGACATGCTAACTAATAAGATGAATTATCACATCTTGAATCTGATAAATGTCTTAGAACTACGAATGATAAGATGCAGTCTTTAAAAAAATCAATGTTTTGAGCTTTATTGATCTTTCACCAAACAGTAAAACTATGAGGTTAGAGTGAGTTTCTTTTGAAGAAAGACTCATAAGGGCAAAATTGCATACATATTAATGCCTGACTAATGATAAGAGTTTTTAATCATGCTCAAGCAATCAACTATGATTAAATTTTCTTTTCTACACGCATTAATTATATAAAGATAATTAATTGTCATACATGTTTTCATGAATATGAAATATGACAACTAGGTTTCATAACTCTTTTCTCAATGATTACCTTTGCGAGGACGGTGTGTAATCAAAAGGGGTTATGAGTTCAAAATAATCTTTATAAAGTATACAAGATAAAAGAATCTAAGTGTGAATTAGATCATGCATCTAGAAGCTGAGATCTTAAGTTTAATTACAATATGATTTTTAATTAAATTAATCTAACTCCTGAGTATACCTGACATCAAGTGGGAGCACTATATTTTTTCCTTAAAATTTAGATGTTGTGTAACATATTGAAAGTATCATTCCATCTAAGCTAAATGTTAATTATTAAGATTGGAATAAAACTTCACTTGGGAATTTAGGAAATAAAACAAACGACCTTGGTATAAATGTTTATTGAAATAAACATATGCGGTGATTAAGTCCAACACAATGCAATATATCATTGGAGCAAGTCTTAAATGGTATATTCCACTTGAGATAATTTATTACATGGATGGAAACCTTGTGTTTTTAACTAAGGATTCATCATGTATATATTATATTGTATGATACTGGTTGTTACTTTTGCGCAAGAGCAAGATGGGCTGACAACAACAGTATCTAATTGATAGTGTTTAGAAGACTGATAAAACAAACGTTTATGAATTATATAAGGCATAATGATGTTTGTGTACACTGATGATAGAGGATAATCAATCCTAGTTAAAGTAGGATTTCATCATTTATGATAAATCTGCTAACTAGATATGCTCAACTAAGAGCATTGTTGCAATACATATTGAAGAATGAGAATACTTTACATTTTAAGAAACTGTAAAGATAATTGTCTAAGATAGGTATGTTGTTGACTTCAAATACCCTATAAAAGGTACTATGATATTTCCATACTATGATACTTGTTATAGTATGCAAATCTACAATACGACACCCATCATATCATTCAAATCCTTTACAATTTGTGAATTTGAAACAAGTATTCATGAAGTTTACTCAGATGGCTATTTAGCTTTCTTATACAGAAAGAGCTGAGCATGTTGGAAACTTTGGACTTCAACTTACTAATTAGTCTTATGCATATTTGTTTTTAGTATTTGGATAATGGAACTAAAGGCAGTTGTAAAAAAAATAATGAATTGATATACCTAATATGATCGTTTTTATTTATACTACTGTGTTCTATATTTGCATGTTTAATCCTTGAATAATTTTATTATTCTAAAAAGTCAATTAGCAATATAGGAATATTGTTAAATTAAGATAAATGTGAGTGTTTGGTTATACATTTTGAATCTGTGAATTGTTTCCACCAAACTTACATGTTATTCACAAGGGATGTATATTGGACACCCCAACCTACGGATATTTACTTTTGGATCCTGGTCATGAGTAAGATATCAAAAATGGTTAAATTAGTCATCCTTAGACTTGAGATACAAACAAGTTCTGCATGTGTGGATATCACTTTTTAATTATTAGTCAAACATTATCCTGAAAAGGTAGTTATAAAGGTTATTCCTGGAAGTGATGTGAAGCAACATCCACAACACTTGTAGTCAATAAAGAATTTGTTCCTCTAATTGTCTAATTGCAGTATGATACCATTGGCGCCTCTCCAGAATTAATCAGATAATTGTATGGCCGTACCCAAAGGGTAATTCAAGATGATTCTTGATTACATTTGGTATATCTGAATTAACTTCGATAACGAGAAACTAAATAGTTAAACTATATGGAATGAATTAAGATCCATATCCATGGTTTAACGGTATTTGTAACAAATGAATGATAATAGCAAGTAATACATAACCATTATACTGAGAGTGTTCTTGAAACTTCATCTCAGGTATTTCTAGTTTATGACAATAGAGTGTTTCTAGACGTTTCTATTATTGGTATAAATGTAGTTTGCTAGTCCAACTCCCAAGTGAGAGCTGTTGGAATATGGTAGTTGGATGCGCATGTTATACGACAAGAAATACGTGAGCCTATTGGGGGCACACACGTTAAGACATGAAGAGTACGTTTATTATATGTTTAAATATAATATAATTCACGAAATATTTTAAATAACTGTTATTGTTTTATAACTAACTTAACTGATATTTAAATGCAAACCTGAGGGACTAAAATTGACAAAACTCGAACCTTGTGGGTGTCACTTGTTGGCCGACCCATGTAGCTTCTAGAAAGGGGTTTTGGGATCAATTTAGGAGATAAGTGATAAGAGTTGTATTGTTATAAGGAATTTGGGGTATTCTAGTTTATCTAAAACTAGGATTTTGTGCCTATATAAACACCCACCTTAGCCCTCATAATTGATTCACTCAATCCAACAAATTCCATATGACAGATATATCCTCAATAAAGTGTCAGACGACACAACTATAGATATAACCTTTATGATCTGTCACATGCAAACAACCTGTTTCTTTTGTATGTGAAGATCTATTCGAATAATATATATTTACATGCATGGTTTGCATGTTAACCACGTGAATGGTTTTACATAAAAAACATTAATGATTTTCTCTTTATATTAGTTCGAACAGATTCTATATCTTTTAGTGTTCGATCATGTTTTATCAAGAACACCAAATCCACACCAAGGGTTTTGGTTTTCTTGTTCTCCTTGTTCGACGACAACAAAACCTCATCTAAGGGTTTTCGGTTAGCAGCCCACCTTATTCAACAACGACAAGAACCCAAATTAGGGTTTCGGTTCTTGGCTTTCTTCCTCAACCGATTTTCAGTTCAAACCCTAATTAGGGTTTCCTGATTTTGAGTTCAAGATTGTTTTTGGTACTAGCTACAAGAGAAGATAACACTTGGTGTTTGATAGATGTGAAGTAAACGACTAGCATCGTGACGTATTTTTTTGACGTGTTGTGTGAGCAACCGTAGAGGTGATAATTTAATCACTATAGATTTCAAGATCAAGATTCTCGTTTATTAACTCTTGTCATTAAACATAAAGCTTAGTGTTTCTTACTTTATTTGTGTGTTAATTCTTAAAATCAAACTAGATCCATCCGCTGCGTACTCGTAGTAAATGGTTTACTAGTTTATAAAATCCCACAACCAATTCCCTTATGGTGTGTATTTAGTTTGGTTGACGTTTTCTTCATCGAATCATGTAATTTCATGATTCACTTTGAAGTTTTATAAGTAAAAGAAAATGTCAATTATATATTCTTGAGATGTTAAGAAATAAAGAAATGTAATAAAAAAGGTTACGTGTGACACTTGACTGCTTTTATATTACATTGAAATCAACTTAGAAGTTGTGCTATATTGAACGAAATTTAGATTATATTATAAATTGGCAGAAGTTTAGGATATTTTTGACAATTTCTTTCGGTTCACAAAGTATTAAACAAAAATTTTACCCAAATTCCACGTTTTATAATGTCATACATATATATTACGACACTAATCTCTTCATGCACTACTACAAAAAGTGGCTTTTAGACCTTCCTATAAAGACCTTCTACAAAATATACAGGTCTAAAAAGCATTTGGGCCGGTTACAATCAAGATAACGGGTCTAAATACAAGAAATTCATTTGGGCCGGTTACAATCAAAACCGCAGGTCTAAAAGACAACTATTTAAACCGGTGATATCCATTTGGGTCTAAAAAGTTATAGGCGGGATTTAATTGCCCTTTTCTTCAAAATTTTCAATTTGACCTCCTAAAAGAAAATTGATAGTCATAAATTTTTCTCTCCATCTACACTAGTAACTACCACCAAACCCCTAACTAGCCAAAGCACCAGCCGCCATCACCCACACCACCACGAACGCCTCTGCACTTGACTACCACCATCAGATCCGTCCCAAAACCCTAACCACTATAGTCAACGCTGCCGTTGCAAATCCCTAAAAGTGAGATATCTCGATTTCTTAATTAACTTTTGTTCGTAAACAATATCATGCTAAATGATCAATAGTCGTATCAAAATTAGTAAGAAAAATAAAATATCTATTTTTATGATGTACACGTAGATCGTAAGAACTACTTTTAGTACTCATTTCGTGTTAAAAAAAGTGTTATAATGTATATATTATTAGGTTATTATAAATAATTACAAGATTATTAAAAACATGAGTTTTATGGTTTCTATTAGTTGTGTGAGCACGTGGATTTTTAAATTAATTATCTTATCTTAAAATATATATAATATATATTTCAGGATTTAAGTTCATTTAGATACTAAATTTTATTTGGATATCAAAAGACTAATCTTCACCTTTCATTTTCATTTTGATCCAATAATTGAGATTAAACTCAAAACTGTTATAAATGTAAAGAACAAGAACACAAGAATAAGAGAAGAATGAGGAGAATGGAGAATTCTTATTCATGTATATCAATCCAAGAGGTTACAAGTATCAAGTATTTATAGGGAAGATAAATACATGTAAACCCTAACGGGCCGGTTGAGATAATGGTGAATATACATAAGCCCATTAGTATTATTTTACAACACTCCTCCTTGGATATTCAGCGTTTATCATACGGTATATACTGCCTCATTAAAAACCTTATCAAGAAAAACCCAATGGGATAAAAACATGATGAAGGAAAAGAGTGCAGTGCGCATAATGCTCCTCCTCAATTTAATGTATATATTTCAAGCATCGAATGCTAATCTTCTGAACGAGTTGCTCAAATACTTTTGTTGACAACAACTTTGTAATGAAGTCCACCAAATTGTTGATGTTAAGAATAAGTCCTGCAATGATAACAAAATATATGTGTAGCTTCCAATTCAATATCAAATGCATTTGTTAGAAAGCTATACAATGTGCTACAAGATTAAAAGTAGAGAAAATACACTCATTATGACGCATTACTTAATTGCATCATTTAACATAAAACTCAATTGGACTTATGTATGGGTACTTAGGATCATTCATTTCTTAGAGAATGTGCAAAAACAATTTATTTAAGTGCTGTCCAAAAGATTTTTATCCATATAGGATTCATTCAAATTAGATCAATTAAATTATTGAGTAAACTTTATAATTGGTTTTTTAGAGTTGAATTTGTGAGAATGCTTGAGGCATTACATTTCCTTCGTAGAATATGAGAGCTCTAATAAATCCCATATTAGGAAAAATAAATACTTATCTCACAAATATCAATAAGATATTTACATCCACCTTGAGATAATATGTCTCTTAATAATCAACTTATTGTTTTTTTTATTTTTATTTAATAACATAACATGAGGTTATGTTATTGATTTTATTAGAATCAAAATGGTTCACACGGAGGAGTAATTGGCCCACAGATGTCTTTTTCAATTCTTTCTAGAAAGAAAATAGATTATTTTATAAGTTTATTGATTAAGGGCCCAGATATCATTTTTTCAAAAAAAACATGCTCCACATGATAAAAAAAATTAATAATAGGATCTTGAGATCCTTTAGTGGATGCCTATTTGAGCTCTTCAATTATTCTCTCATCATAATATCACTCCGAATTACCAAACGATCATTGCCATAAGGGTAAATATTTGAGATCTTACGCCCTTTCGGGTTTAGAAAACCATTTTTGGTTCTGTCAGAAGTTAAACCCTTTCTTTTTTCATTTTAGACTTTTTTTATTTTCAATGAAATGTTAATTGGGAGATGCTCAATTTATTTTGAGTCTTGATTTCAGATAAACAATGTGCGTTTTATATTTTTAAACTTAGTAGATTACTCCTAGATCTACTAGTATACTACACAATTCATTTTTTATCCCTTTAGGAAACCACAGGCTTTGCCATAGCCTTCATCAAGTTACTGTATCGCATGATAAAACATTTAATGTTGTATTTTTTTTTTTTTAATAACATAACATGATGTTATGTTATTGATTCCATTAATTGAATCAAAATTAGAACTGAGGTCTAATATTATTTTTCAAGCGTAACATGATGTTATTAGTATTGATACCTTATGAAAGAATCATATTAGAACTTGAGAGTTCTAATTATTATTTTTTTTCACAAACCAAAATGAGGTTGTGTTATTATCGTGGATTCGTTCTAAATGAATCACAAAGACTTGAACTTGATGTTCTTTAAATAAGATATACAATAACTTGATGTTATTGTATTGTAACTTTTATTTCATTGTGGTTTTTATATGAATAAATATAATCTTAACATGAGGTTATGATATTTTTTTAATATAACCGTATTAAGTAGTCTAAACATTATTGAGGTCATAAGACTAAGCCGTTACAGAATGTGGGATGGCCATGAATAATTAGATCATAATGATATTTTGGTTTTATTATGCAATAAGATCGTTATTCTTTGATATTAATATGCTTAAACAAAATTTCTTACACGTAATGGAATACATATCGATCATATAACAGATCATTTTAAAGAAATTAACTTTGAAATCAAATATAAATTGGTTCTACATATGTTATGATGCTTCTTTTTAATTAATAGTTTAGTTTCTAATGAAATTCTATGAAAAAAATATTGCATACTAAAAAATTATTAAAAAATATTGCAGATATAGTTGATCTTGGTAAACAAATCAAATAGCATCACATGATAAATCCTTTGTGCATAAAAATTATATTACCTTTGTGAGCTATTTCAGTTTCCTTGATGTGGATACAAATTTCAGCCGTCAAAACAATTTGAATTTTTCGTTTTCATCTAGCTATAGGGGAACTCGTGCTCATAACGTTGATTTGTTATAAATGTAAAGAATGAAGAACACAAGAATAAGAGAAGAATGAGGAGAATGGAGAATTCTTATTCTTCTGTATATTCAATCCAAGGGGTTTACAAGTATCAAGTATTTATAGGGAAGATAAATACATGTAAACCCTAACGGGCCGGTTGAGATAATGGTGAATATACATAAGCCTACTTTTGAGTAAATGTGTATTTAATTTGGTTGTATGTTATGTATATTTAGTTGTACGTGTTTAATTAGATTGTACCATATGCTTTTAATTTTGTATGTTTGAAATTGAAAGTTGAAACATTTAATAAAGGGAAATTTCTTCCTCCATTATATGTAGTATAGATATAGATATGTATATTTGTTATATATATTTGCATTAGCTAGTAGTTTGCGTTATCCTTTTAGAGAGCTTCACAACAAGCTAAAGTATGTCCAAAATAAAGTTAATATAAATGAGATATCGTGTCTCAAAGTTAGGCACTTGAAACACAAGATCTGAGATTTGGGAGAGTTTCCCACATCGCTTGGTAAAGGAAATGAAGAGGTGTTTATATAGAAATATTGATATTTACCTTAAAATTGATTTGTTTGTTTTTACTCCAACACTTACGTGCACGCGCTGAGGAGTGCAGATTTCGGATTTTCTTCGCCAAAATGGTTTCCAAGCTTATGAACTCATGCGGAGATGAATGCACCTTTGAAAATTTGAGCCTGTACATGAATATTTTTGCTACAAATTATGATTACCTTTCCAGTACCAATTTATTTTAGAAATTGATTTAAACTTTCTGTACAAGTTTAATATATATTCGCTGTAGCAATCTGCAAAGAGGTAAAGAATGCACAAAACCAAAAAAATACAGAAATGAAATAAAATAAGCTAAAAGATAGGCATGGAGTGGCTCACACGAAGCACTTGTTTTTGTTCGAGTCACGAGCTTGACTTCACCCTTATTTACTAAGTAATATGGTGTTCATCCCTTCACTTGAAATCAAGTGTTGGTGAAAGCAACAATAAACACCAAGAGGTGTAAATTTGCTACATGGTAGTGAAATGATGAATCAAAATCATACCATGGAGGAGATGTCTTTTCTTTTCCTACCTTATACGGTTTGGTTGATGACTTAAATGACTTGAAAGGGACTCAATGGTTAAGTATGAACAAGGTTTTTAACCCGCGCTTCGCTGCGGAGCGCGGGTTTTTTCGTTTAAATAAGTATAGAAACCGGAAGTGTATAAAGACAAAAGCAAAGCTAATTCATAAAATGCTTACAACCTCACAAATTGAGGCTAAGAGTTTAAAACTACTGTATCTGGTCTTTTTAGTATTGTGTGTTTCCAAGCTTCCATTTTCGCTTGCAACCTGAGACGTTTGCCTTCAACCCCAATCTGCAGAAAGTGCAGAAAGATATAACTGTCGACAATTAGAAAAGAAGAGCGAAACTTATTGTTTTTCATCTCTAATATTCATCATAAATATTTTGAGTTTTTTTTATCACCAATCAAACGATGTTTATGAGGTTTGTAATGTCAGTAGTTAAAATTGTTTCAGTTATGTACACTTTGCTACATTCCAAAGGTAATTAAAAATTCTTATTATAATCAGGAATAGGACATAGCATGAACTTTCAGAATCATTCAGTTCTTACTTGACTGTAACTAATTTTTGAGTCTACATAAAGATTTGAACCCTCTCTTTTGAAATCAGTGTCTTCAGCAACCTAGATGAAACACCAATAAAATGTAAGATTAGCCTGCAAGCATGGTAGATTAGGTAAGTCGCAAATAGTTAATCAAATATCAAATGAAACTAAAAAACGTAGTTAAAATAGCAAATATTTACCTTTAATTTTAGTTTTAAGGTGCGTGGTTTACCTCGTATTCCAACACTGCCAACTCTTGGAATAGATATGATATCGCCAGTAAATAATAGCAGCTGGTGTCGCCCATGACCACCACCACCCGTATCTGGCTCATCTATTTGTATCCTTAAAACTTTACAGATCCATTATACGCCTCCACAGCTTTCATGATCGCATGAACCTTAAGAAACCGAGTTAGAAAATAAATACTATAACAAAATAAATACTATAAAACTCATGTTTGTGCTTCGTACCTTGCTGCAATCTCTAAGTAAACATCAGAAAGCTTTTCTCTAGCAACTAAGTTCACCGAAGCGGCTTGTAACTGTAAGAGAAGATAAAACATTCTCAATAACAGGTGTTTACATAGAAAATATTTAATAAAAATAAAACTATCTAATAAGTATCAAAAGAAAGAACTAACATATTAAGTTACCTGATGAATCAGCCGTTTAAAACTTAGAAAATCTTGCATACGGTCGTAGACATCTAGTCAGTCTCAGATTGATCAATAATAAAAAAAAAGCACAAACATCTGTCGTGGATTTTAGGTTCGTACTATATGCCTCGGGTTTCTCATAAACACACGTGTTTCCCCTATTCTTCCACCGCAAGTCTCTCCCACTTCCATACAACACACACATAACTATATGTTACTCAGATTTTCAAAACACACACCGACATAACACAATAGATGATTTATCAGTGGTGATTCATCGTAAGAAAACCATCAATTTAATCAGCTAAACTAATGGTTTTAGCGATTCAGTTATGCCAGATTAATATATGCATTTAATGCAAAAACCGACCCGACCCGTGTTTTTTTTGTCGTAATAGGCTCAGATAGGGTAACATTTAGAAAAAAGAGGATACACCCGCCATGGCTGCAACCCTGACAGGTTGCCCCGCCAAGATCCGGGTAATCTCACCTTTAACCGGACCCGTTTAAACTCATCACATTCTCAGAATATCACACAGAAACACATATTATTCATATTTCCAGAACACACCTTGAAAGTAATAGTTTTGCAAATAAAACAAATCATTCAGTAAATAACATATAAGTATAACTGGAATCATAGTCTATAACAAAAGACTATATCCGTACAATGTTCACATTTATAGTTCCCTGTGGTATCAGAGAACGCAGCAAAGCAACTACAATTGCAAACACCATGCTCGTGGTGCTGCAAGGTATGGGCTACTGTCGCCCATCATGATCAAGAACGAATAAGCTGCCACGGGAATCATCAGAACAGGGCATTATAAGCAGGCACAGAATGCCCTTGTCAAAAAGTGGGGTTCAGACTTGCGAGTGCGGGGTAGGATAATATGGTATGCGACTTGCCATGGCTGCAAGCACGAAGTCGTGCTGCCTTGGCAATATACGAGATTGGCTATTCTTACAGATGCACCCATCTCAAGCAGTACAATAGTCATCTCGTTATAACTTTAAAGCAATATAGATAAAACTATAAACAAATCAAACAAACGCAAAGCTTTTTGTGTTTGCTCGTTTATTTTTAACCAAACGATATAACATGAGCATTTAGTTTGCAAAGAAACCTTCTTAGTCTAAAAATAGAAACGAAAAAACTCTTGACAGGAAAATATTGCGTTTGTTGCAGCAGACAAGCCAACCTAAAAGAGAAAAGTGTCGCATTTTATAGGTGACAAAAAAGTATCATATGTTTTCAATTAAAGGTCTATTAGGATTTTGTTAAACTAATATAGTATGACTTCATGAGTAACATGAGTGAAACCCAATATATTTATGGCTTCAACTCTGGTTCCAATAACTAACTACATAATCCAGCCTAAGCCTTGGTCTATACATTTCGCCTATCATGAATCAGCTTCTCTGTTTTTATGTCGTTAATTAGCGTTCATATACTTTTTCCTTGCTTCTCAGAACCAATGGATTCCTTTTTTGCTTAAAGACTCTAATAGTCCGATCAATCTCATATTTCTATAGCAATTCCCGTTTTTACTTTTGTAACAAACCTTGCACAATGCACCAAGTCTGGTATGATTGAGCCATATGTGAATAACTTTATAGAGGCAGAACAAGACTTAGACGCTTGTCAAAAGGGTAAGCACATAGTTATTTCTTATGCTAACTAGGATTATATATGCACTCATTCTGATCCTACTTCGTTAGATAAAGAATTACTAAGTTCATCTCCTAATCACATCTGCCAAACTATTACTTAACTCCAAATCGAAACAGCATAGTAATCGTACTCATATTTTACATTTTTTGTGAATTTCATAAATTTCACAAAATTTATTGGCTTTGTTACAACTAAAAAATCAACCCTCACTATCAGATCTTAAACCAAACACCTTAAACATTTATATCAGTTAAAAAAGGGTAGTATCTATTAAAAACATATTTAAAGGCAGGAACATAATCGGCTGGGTCTCGGTGGTTCATGGAACATACGTTGAAGGGTTTGGGATCAACAAAGTGTTATTGCTAGTTAAAATGTATATTTAGAAGGACATGTCCAAACACCCCTGACTGAAACACCCTTAAAAGCATCACTAAGATAGTCCAAACACCCCTAAAGCCTAGCCCTTTTAATGAAATTAGCAATGAGGATTCTGACCCGGTTTTCCACTAATATCAATGAGGTCTACATAATCACAGCACAACCAATCGCGTGCATCATAACCCCACGTTGCTCGTTTGTTAGATTCATACCTTCCTTAATCATTCCTGGAGGCAACTGTTTTAATGGCGCACTTTCAGATGTTGTCTCTTTTTCCTCCGCACCAGAAAAGGTCGCTTCGATCTGCAAACAAAGTTTATTCTGATTATTCTCATTATACGGATTTTCCTTATCCATGCTGAAATCAAATAAAGAAAAAGGCATTAGATCGATTTTAAAAGAGAGCTCTATACCCTGCAATGAAGCCCATTTTAGTTTTAAAAATTAAAAAACAAAAAGGACCTGATTTGATAATTCCATGTCCCCAGCCATTATGAGAAATTACTAATACATACACATATGAGATTTGAGTTTAATATTAGCTACCTAGAACCTTAACAGGGAATTAAAATTAGAGTTTTCCAGAAAAAGTTGCACAGAAAGTTTGCATAAAAGCCTTGTTCAGGTAATCATGGAACCGAGTGTATCTGTATATATGCTACCATGAACAACATTAATAACAAATCAAAACATTGGCCTAAAAAATGGCACATACGAATGAAAATCATAAACAGATTAAAATTTGGTCAAAAACTTGAAAATCGTATTTAGATTTTGAAGCTAGGAAAGTACGGTCTACATTGTTTACACAAAAACAAATAACAAAGCTATTTACCTGGTCAAGCAACTTCGACAAACATCTGGGTTGCATTCAAATGCACAGCTTTGCAAAATATGGGCACTTTCGGCTTCTGCATTCGTTGTTTACACAATGGCATCCCCTAAACCTGTTCTTGCAGCTTTTCGAGCACCTAAATGTTTAAGTACAAACATTAGTATCATTGTAAAAATAAATGCCATGCTTTTCCAAACTTTTTTGTAGATTTGGATATCAAAAACATAAGTTGCTGATGTACTAATATTACTTTTTTTTGCTCATTAGGTAAGTTAATTTGTTTTTTTTATATATAAGATTCGATTTACCAAGCTTGCTCAAGACAATTATGAAGTAAGATTCGATTCCTTTTTTGTAGTATTTAATAGATGAAAGATATTGTGTTTTGGTGTGTTTAAGTTCTGATTAACGTACCTTTTTGCATTCCACAAACGTCAAATTTGCAGTTGGAAGGTGTGACGCCAAGCCAAGATACAGTTCTTGGTGAGCCACACATAGTAAACATAAAATTATGATCATCGCCATTAATGGTGGAAACAAAAGGACAGTAAATCATAGCCATGACGGTAACAATAGGCCCAGGTTTACGAATCCGGTAGCGATACCAATCACCCGCCATGGCTGCAATCACACTCTCGGTGCGACTGCCAAGCCAAGATACGGGTCTCGGTGAGCCCCGCACAGTAAACAAAAGATTATCACCATCGCCCACATTACTGTAAATACTAAAAGCGCTTAAAATGACAGTACTTTGTTGTCGTTTTCACATTGAGCCGCTCTTAGCACGACGTTAGCCCATTAATATAAACAATTAACATTCCGTAACAATGCGTCGACAAAAAGACTAAAGAGGACATGTCCGCCATGGCTGCGACCATAATAGGTCACCCCGCCAAGATACAGATGGTCTTATCTTCGTCAAAGTTGTTCAAACTCATCACATCCGGCCACATGATAACCTATCAAAAAAACAAAACCCATATAAGAAATCAATGTATAAAACCAAAAACTCTATCAGTTGGACCACTAAACCAATTGACAACAATCAATTTTGGGTATTTGCCAAAAACAAATTTTGATTATTATGATCAAAGTAAACAGGTTTGAAGAAGCCAATGAATATTCATAACCCTTTCATTTCAGAGGCATTCTAATTTTCTTAAAAAAGATTAATAACATAGCAAACGAAACTTACTTTCGTGATAAGATTCGCACATCAGCTGGCAAAGCACGACTACAACCTCTATAATTAGAGGTTGCAATAAGCTAAATTACTAAACCCTAAAAATTAGGGCAACCAACCGATTATTTCACGAACAACAACTCATCACAGTACCACCAAAAACCCAATAATAGGCCTAATTGATCATCAAAATCCAATCTATTTTAACCCACATTTACAAAAGCAAATGAGAGCCAATGAGTTCAAATATATTTTTAGACTACAATATAAAGAAGTACATAATTCACAAATTTCAGTTAAACCCTAACTAAATACCCAATGTTAAACATTACAGACAAACAAAACAATGAAACCCTAATGCAATCAACAACATATAGAAATTAGATAAACACTAAAAATCCAAACAACATACCAAGATCAAACAGCGACTGTTCCCACTTAACAAAGATAATATGCTTTTAGTGAGAGAACGACAAAGATCAGAGAAAAAAAGATTTAGGTTATGTGTGTGATGTGTGGAAGTAGGAGAGACATGCAGTGGAAGAATAGGGGAAACACGTGTGAACATGTGTGCTTATGAGAAACCCGGGGCATATACGGGTCGGGCCGGTTTTTTACACTAAATGCATATAAGGCAGGACCTCGAGGCAACAATCTTAGTGAATAATAATATAGTATAATAAAAGGGTTGAATTCTTCATTTGTTTTTACGATAACTGAATGCACCTATATCTTTGTAAAATATAACTGAGGGTGTTAGCCTTATTTTTATATAATTCGAACAAGAATGTTATCGGTCATCGTAGTCGTAATTAGTGTTGTTATGTAATAGGCTAGTCGGGTTTAACAGGCTTAGAATTTAAGCTAATATTGTCCACGTTTCGGGCTCAAAACCCAAGATAAGCCAAGCCCGACCCATGTAGAAATCCCATACGCCATCTAGTAGGCTAAGGGTATAAATAGGACTGTTAGCCTTAAAATATGGTGACATATCAGGAATTACATTAGTTCATTTATAGCGTGACACACAAGGACTAATAATGACTAATTACAATAGTTGTGTGTCACTAGGACTATAAATACCCCCTTCATACTTCCATAGAGGGGTGAAGCTCACTTTTGTAAAAGTGTGTGTGTGTGTGTTTTCTCTCAACAAAACACACAACTTCCCATCTCTTATCTTTTTCTCTCTAATAATATGGATACTTTTCTTTTCCATTTTACCAAGCCTCCGGATCTTGTGTTATAAGGGTGAATCGTGATAACAAGGACCCTCTTCATACATAGAGAGGGTGTTGGTTACATTTGTATGTGTTTCCTCTCAATCTAATCTTTCTCTCTTTGTTTCTCTCTCTAGTTTCTCTCTCTACTATTCTTCTACCTTATTTCGTGTCTTATGGCTTATTGGTATAGCTTATTAGCTGTGTTTGGATCTTAGTTATTTGGGATAACATGTGGTATCAAGAGCCAAGGGGTTTTGGTGATTGTTTTATGCATTTTTATTGTTTTATTTTGTTCGAAAGTTTTTATGTTCTAAGAATCTTGATCCGGAAATTTTTATGTTAAAAACCTCAAATTTTTTGTTTTTATGCTTTTACTAGGCTTAGGATAGAAGGTTGTACAAGAAAAATCGAGTAAAAACGTCAATAAGAGTGTCTTTTAAGTGATTAAAAAGTTGTTTTTTGGGAAAATTTGAAGACAGCTATTTATACGCTTGAAGACGGCTGTTTATACGCTTGAAGACGGCTGTTTATACCAATTAAAGACTGCGATTTATACCAATTGAAGACGGCGATTTATACCATATGAAGACGACGATTTATACCATATGAAGATGATGATTTATACGTGACTTAAATTCAGCGATTTATACCATTACCTTAGGCTATTTATACACTTAACTTTTCAAAGACTTAAACAAATCCAATTTTCACGGTTTCTTCTTGATTTAGTAAAATCCCGCGAAAGAATCATTTATTTCTCGGTTTAATCAAGACTTGTAAAATCCCGTGAACTTGAATTCCATAGCAAACCACAACTCAATCACTTCATAAAACTTAAGATCCAATATCCATTCACAACATTAAAATGTCAAATATCAAGACCAATTTGCAAACTCAAACATCGAATGCTCTTCATAATGCCATCATGGAAGCAGGTGGTAAAGACCGTCCACCAATGTTAGCACCTGGTAATTACATTCAGTGGAAATCTAAAATCAAGAGATACATCAACACCAAACCTAACAATGAACTCATCCAATATTATCTCCAGAATCTACCTTACAAATTCAAATGGACTGAGAAGACTGTTCCAATTGCTGAAGATAGTTCAAAAACCACTAAATAAGGGTATATGGAGAACTACAAGAATGTTTCATAAGACATACGAGATCAACTGAATGCTGAAGTTGAAGCTGTTCAGATAATTCTCACAGGGATAGATAATGACATCTACTCCACAATTGATGCTTGCCCAAATGCATGTGAAATGTGGAAAGCTATTGAAAGGTTGAAACAAGGTGAATCAATCAATGTTCAAGATCTCGAAACCAATTTATATTGGGAGTTTGAAAAATTCACATCATGGGATGGTGAATCACTTAAATCGTATTGCTTAAGGTTCTACAAGATGATGAATGAGCTTGTTAGAAATCAGTGTGATGTTACCAATCATCAAGTGAATATTTAGTTCTTAATTCAACTACAACCAGAATGGCAAAGGTTTGTGACACTTGTTAAGCAGAGTCAAGAATTAAAGACTGTCTCCTATCACAAACTTTATGACATCCTAAAGCAACACCAGAATGAAGTCAATAAGATAAGAGCTAAAAGACTAGCACATACTGCTAATTCACTTGCACTTGTTGCTCAACAACAACCAGTTTACCATCCTCAAAACCATCCTAATCACTACACTTAAAATTCATCAACTAAATCATAACAAGCTTCCACCAGAAATAGAGGTAAAGCAATTGTCAACTCTCCTCTACCCACTTATGATTAAGAACCTACTATGGTTGCTAAAGATGATGAAATGTCAAAGGAAAAGGAGATTGATAACTCATGGCTTTAATTTCTCTAGCATTCAAGAAAATCTACAAACCTACCAATAATAACCTCAAAACTTCATCAAACACCAATAGAGCACATCAAGATAATACTTCATGAATCAACAGAGGAACTGGGTATGATAATCAGAGGGCGGTTAATGTTGCTGGGGCTAGGGAAAATGTAGGTACACAGGTAGTGCAGCAGTCTGGGATTCAGTGTTATAATTGCAAGATATATGGGCATGTAGCAAAGGAATGTCAGAAGCCTAAAAAAGCAAAGGATGTAGCTTATCACAAGGAAAAGATGCTACTGTGTAAGCAAGAGGAAGCTGGATTTCAGTTGAATGCAGAACAAGCTGATTAAAGGGATGAAACTAATGATGAACCTGAAGATCAGGAATTAGAAGCACATTATATATACATGGTATAGATTTAAGAGGTTACTCCAGATAATGCTAAAAATTCTAGACCCATCATTGATGTTGAGCCATTGCAGAAGATACAAAATAATGATGATAACTATAATGTGTTTGCCATTGAAAGTGAACATCCTGAGCAACCTGAATCTGTTAATGACACATATCTGGTTAAACAAGATGAACATAACATAATTATTGATTCATTGGATATAAGTTATGATAGAGAACAGTTGATCAGGATGATAATGATGATCTTGCTAAAGAACGTGATTTGCTTGCTTCTTTAATTGCGAAATTAAAATATGAGATTGATGACAGTAAAAACCGTAACAAACTTTTGGAATCATCAAACAAAATTTTAGTTGATAAATTAACAAGTCAACTTAACAATTTCAAAAACAAAAATGAATGTTTAGAATCATCAAACACACATTTTAAAGAAGCAAACGATGAGCTGAAGAAGACTAATCAAATGATGTTCAAAATCTCAAAAAGTTCCAAGATAAACTTGAAAAGCGACATGATGTGAACTATATGTCGAAGGTGAAGCTTCATTATGCAAAAGCAAAAACAAAATTAATGTCATACAAAATGGAATCTCAAAAGTCAATTAATAATTATTCTCATCAAATAAATGATTTGAATCAAAAGATATCTGATATGAAAAAAGGAGCTTCTTGCATATCAAGAGACCATCTCCATCATGTCACAACAAAAAGAGGAACAAACAAAGTTTTACAAAACTCGTGAAGAAAAAGAACTTGAAAAAGTCATTGCTTTAGAAAATAAAATTAAATCTTTAGATGATATTGTTTACAAAACCGGTCAATCAGTTCAAACAATGAATATGCTTAATCGTAATTGTAAAACAAATTTTGTTAAACCCGAGTTCCTCAAGAAAGCTCAAAGATCAAATCCTCGTCTGTATGATATAGGTTGCTATATTGATAATCTTACCTTAATGTTAGCTCCTGATTCTGACGAAACGATTCGTCTTGCTTAAGAAAGTCGATCAAAATTAAGCGATTTAATCAGACCTTTTGATTATAAAAAGTTGAATAATCTTTATGATTTGTTCGTTCCACAACATGAAAAGTAGCCTGAACAACGATATTTTTCAGAAAGGTCAAAAATGAGTCATACACTTGCGAAGAATGAGAATTCAAAAGATTCTTTTAATAAACACACAACTTTGTTAGAAAGACAGATGGATGAGTCTATTCTATGGGATGAAAAATGTAAAAGCTCTAAAGAAATTTTCAAAATTAAAAGTAGTGTTGACACGATTTTTGATGGAGTGGAACGTTGCAAACAAACAATCGCTAAAATGACATATTTTGGTCATATAGATCCATTCATTCAAAATACAATCGAAGGAAATTTTTGTCCCCAAATTCGGAAAATCAATGCTGATTTAGAAAAATTTCACTTGTGTTTAAAAGAGGAAATGGTTGCTGATTTGAGATACTTTAATTCTCTTAAAAATGAAGTGGACTTTCTTAAATCTCAAATGGATACTCAAAAAACATAGTTTTTGAATGAAGTCGATCGACTTTCTAGGGAATATTATTATGCTGATCACATGAATGCTATACTTGGTGTGTATACTAATCTTGATGAATTCAGTGATTTACAATGTGATTATGTGGAACAAATTGTCAAATGTGAACGTCTTGAACAAGAGCTTTCAAAAAGTAATACAAGGTCAAAGAGTTTTGAAGCACTTCAACAACATGCGTTTAATCTTGAACTTGCTTTACAACAATGTCAAGAACATATAAAAATTTGACAAAACTTTCAAAGAAAACCAGTCAAAAGTATTTCTGAAAGAACATGAACAATACTTTGAAATACAAGATCTAAAAGCTCAACTTTAGGACAAACACATTGCATTATGTGAATTGAAGAAACATTATGAAAAGTTGAAAGGAAAATCTGTAGAAACTAAGTTTGAAAAACCATCGGCCATTCGTCAACCGAATGCTTTTAAAAATCACAGGTCATCTGTCTTAGGTAAACCGACAACTTTTTTGGATTCTCTTGAAAAGAAAGAACTTTCAAACTTAGTCACTGCATAGATTTTTCCTCAGAATGTGAAGTCAATTTTAAAGAACACTGGTATGCGTTTGAGCACTAGTCAAATTTATATATATATAGTATTAATCCTGTGACAATTCTTTCCAAATTACTTCTCAAACAAGAGAAATAAAAGGATAAAATCTCACTAAAGAAAACACAATATGTATATTTTTAACCGGGAAGTATTTCTTCTCGGGTCGTATCCCAACGAAGTCGTGAATTGAGATTCGGGAATAATTCGGATTCAAGTCAAGAATGAATAAAGGATTTTTGACTTTTGAATTACACTACGAATATAATAGCACAATTAAACTATAGAAACGATTAAAGAATTAAAAACGTTTAACTAATACGAAAAATTAACAAATGTGAATTAAAAATGCGAGCTAAAACTAGAATTTAAAATCTAAAGCACTAATACTAACAAACTTTATACCTAAAAATCACAAACTTAAAAAGAAATTTTTAAGAAAAAGAATTAGAATTTTTTAGCTATATTTGTATTTCCTATGAATTTTTTAAAGAAAAATGAATTAACTAAAAATACACTTTTTCTAAAAATTAACACTAAAAATCTATTTTTATTTTTCAAAAATACTAGA
>BQNB010006821.1:0-95950 GCA_026074375.1 Tanacetum coccineum
ATTAAAATATGGGCTAATTATTTGTAAATGTGTCTTGCCACTTTTTCTAATTTTGTGTAGCGTACTAATTTTTTTCTTTTTGATCCCAATACTTTTAAATTTCGGTTTTTGGTGTATCATATTCTAGTTGTGTGTATTATTTGACTATTTTGCACTTCAATTTACACACTCACCGGGGAGGGATAGAATGGTCAAAATCATACACACAACTAGAATATGATGCAACAAAAAAAAAACGAAATTTAAAAGTATTAGGATAAAAAAGAAAAAAAATTACTACATTTTTAAGCAATCAGCCCTTGAAATATCTAATCATTACAACTAAAGCTTAAAGACCTTATGGTTATGAGTGAATTTGGTGAATGTCCATGGATTTTTTTATTTGCCTGCAAGTCTTAATGATTGACTAACAAGAGACATTGCTACAAATGCCTCTAGTATAATTCGGGTCATGTTATATATCAGGTTATGTTATATCTCAGATTAATGAAGAAGTTACCTCGTTCTTCTTGCAGTGCTCAAGTGTTACTTCTTCGACTGCAGCAGACAGTTTGGCATTCACCTTTTCCATCTCGTCTAGCTCTTTCATTAGAGTCTATAACCACAATAAAATGTTACTATTTCAGTTTAAAGATATAAAAAGAACATGGTAGTACAATAGAAAAAGCGCTGGTTTCTAATTTCGTCCCATTTTCAAGATTTCTCCATTTCCTTTTCATTTCCGTTTCAATGTATATTTCATTATAAAAGAGCTTGCAAATCACAGGCTAAGTGAAAAACTTCAGTTATTTAGGTATTAATTTTAAATTTTTGGCCAAACTTCTTTACCCAGAAACATTTGGTCAAACTTGCAAAAATAACACCAGATATGATATATAAAGAACCCATTTGCAAACTTATAAGGCATTCTGGAATAAAGTGATTTTTTCTAAAAGATTACTCTTTTTAAGTATTGAAAACAAGATTTGATGGATTGTGTACCCGGGGTGTCAAAATTGGTTGTGCAGTTGTGGAGGATGCAAACAGTAGCTGTTGCAGACTTTGGATAAGAGTGCACCTGCAATGATATTACAGGGAAGCATGAGATTCAATCTATAAAGTTTAAGTACATCAAATCTACAATCTTTAAGAGGATATGAAGGATAACTTACAACTCGTTGATGCATCTACTTCTATCTTCTGGAAGGGCATTATCTAAGTCGGATTGCAGGGCCATGAGGTCCGATTGAAGGCTGGATATCTGCTGCACCAGTCCTGGTGCCGAAACATATGTTGACAGCCCGCCTTGAACATCTAAGAAAAAGTTGACGTATGGAAGTGTGTTAGAAAAATTGTCACAGCTAAGTGTATTACTTATGAGTAGAGATCGCAATAAGCCAAATAAAAAAACACTTGGCTAAAAGGGGACCGGGCCAAATAGTTTGAAAGTTATCCACAGTATAGTGTAAATTCATACGACCTCCTGAATTGTTATATTTAACGATTTAAGTTGCATTGTAATAAGATTGTTTTCGTAGTCATAATTAACACATTCAATTTTAAATTCATACAACATCCTAAAGTTAACTCGATCCGCACTAGAAATATCCATTTAACACAAGCACACTATAGCTGTGTGTGCAATCCTAGATCCCTTCTTCTTCTCTCCCGGGCTTTAGAAATGATATATACAAGATTGCTAAAGCCCGGGAGAGAAGAAGAAGGGATCTAGGAAACGTGAGATATATCAAAGATAAAGGAGGTCGAACCATTGTGAGGGAAAAAGATATTAGGAAAAGACGGGGAGAGTATTTCTGCTCTCTTTTCAACGAGAGTAGACCTGAAGGAAGTGAAGTTGGGAGCTCAAGCCCACTTTTGCCTCAAGACTGCTACTACTCCAAGGTCAACCAACGGGAAGTACGGATTACATTGCAGAAGATGGGGAGAAACAAGGTCATAGGCCCAAACCAGATTCCTATTGAAGCCTGGAAGTGTCTGAAAGACGAAGGGGTAAAGTGGTTGACTTGCCTTTTCAACAAGATCTTTTCAGGCGCAAAGATGCTTGACGAGTGGAGGCTCAGTGAAGTCATTCCCATTTACAAGAACAAGGGCGACGTGCAAGCATGTGGAAACTATAGGGGTATCAAGCTTCTTAGCCACACCATGAAGCTTTAGGAGAGAGTTATAGAGAGAAGGCTAAGCAGGGAGACGAGGGTGACAAAAAACCAATTTGGGTTTATTCCGGGAAGGTCTACGACCGAGGCTATTCACCTTCTTAGAAGCCTTATGGAGAAGTATATGGAAAGACAAAGAGACTTGCATATGTCTTTCCTAGACCTGGAAAAGGCCTATGATTGTATACCACGTGAGTTAGTTTGGAGAACCCTAATAGATAAGGGAGCACCAAGGAGATACTTAAGAGTCTTAAAAGATATGTACGAGGGGGCGAAGACCCGCGTACGAACCTCAGTGGGGGACACAAAGTTTTTCCATGTAGAAGTAGGTCTACATCAGGGCTCAGCCATCAGCCCATACCTCTTCGCCTTAATATTAGATGAGATTTCGCGAGGGATACAAGAGGACATCCCTTGGTGCATGATATTGTGTTGATCGAAGAATTGGCGGAAGGGTTAAACAACAGACTTGAGAAGTGGAGGAAGGATCTAGAAGATAAGGGCCTAAGGATAAGCCAAGACAAGATAGAATACCTTAGATGTGATTTTGGTAGGTATGAGGTTGTCCACCAAGAGGTGGAGACTCGTATCGGAGACCGGATCCTTCAACCAAAGGAGTCTTTTAGATATTTGGGTTCGGTGTTTCATAGATCAGGAAGAGTAGATGATGATGTTGCTCATCGCATTAGAGCAGGTTGGGTGAAATGGAGGGCAGCCTCAGGAGTCCTATGTGATAGGAGAATTCCCTTAAAGCTTAAGGGAAAATTTTATAGGGTCGCGATTAGACCAGCTATGCTATATGGCTCAGAGTGTTGGCCGATCACGAAGGCTCAAGAAAACAGGGTGGAAGTGGCGGAATTGAGAATGTTGAGATGGACTTGTGGCAAATCCACGGTTGACATGATACCGAATGGAGTTTTCAGAGCAGAACTTGAGGTCGATTCTATAATCGACAAGATGAGGGAAGGAAGGTTGAGATGGTTTGGACACCTCAAGAGGAGACCACAAACTGCACCAGTTAGGAGAGTTGAAGCCTTATTAGTCGACGGCTCGAGGAGAAGGGGCAGACCTAAACTTAGATGGGAAGATAGACTTAAACAGGACATGAAAGAGCTTCGCTTGTCTGAGGTCCTCTGATAGGAACGCTTGGAGAGATAGAATTAGGACTAGTAGGTAGGAGTTTTAGGACGTTGATTAGGTCTTGCTTTATATGTTGTAGGAGCTTAGTAGTAGCTTTGCCTTGCGCCTTTTGGGTTTTTGCGTTTCATAGCATGTATGCCTTGTAGTGTATAGGAGCCCTTTTTTTTCCCTTTTTTGCGTTGCCCTTAGGTTTTGCTCCCTTTAGTTTCTTTCTTAGGCTAGTCGCCCTTAGGGCGGGTAGGAGCCCTCTTTCCCTCCTTTTGCTTTGCCCTTGGTTTTGGCTTCCCTTAGCTTTCTCTTTGTGGTATGTTACTTATGTATGCCTTCCTGTTTATGGTCGCTCTTGCTTATGTTTCTCCCATGGCCTTTTATTGTTTGGTTTTTAGTGCATTGCGTTGTATGCTTGTGTGCCTTCGCTGTTCTTTCTATGTGTTTAATTTCAATGTGTTTTGTTGCCCGTTATTTATCTTGTTTTCTTTCCTTCGCATGCCTTGTTCCATTTATCTAGCTTGCACAAATATTTATAAATATGTGGTGTGTGTGGGTGTTTTTGTGCGTGTGTGTGTTGTGCGTGTGGTGTATATGTGCGTATGTGTGTGAGAGAGTGCGAGTGTGTGTGTGTGTGGGCGTGCGTGGGGCGTGTGTGCCCGACCCTTTCTTCTTCCTTCTCTTAGCCGGAGGTCTACCTGGAAGCAGTCTCTCTAACCGCGGGTTTCCCAAGGGTAGGGGTATGATCTGTCTACATTTCACCCCCCATACCCTGCCATGGCGGGATTGGGTAATGTTGTTGTTGTTGTGTTGAGACTCATGGCGTACTCACCAAGGTTCTTAGCGAAATTTCATCTTGCTTAGGATCTATGTCCACAAATCCTCCGTATGTGGTTTTATCAAGCCCATTCATTTTAGAAGACCTGGTATATGTTGGTTTTTAACATGTTGACAGTTGGCTACTTAGTTAGTTAATTAGCATTTGAATATATATGAAAATAACTAATTTGAAGAAAACTAACCGGCTTTGATAACTGCACATTATGACAACGAATTGTCCGTTACTTTTACACACTCTAAAAAAGATTGTAGTTTGCTCAGTCAAGTCCTTAGAGGCCAAATCTAATAGTCCAAATGGTCCAAGTTTGCATTTGTTTGATGCATCCTTTTCGCTGCAAATAAGCTGTGGATCAATCCAACTTGGTTCTAGTTCTTCGGCCTCTTCCAAATTAGTTAATTTGAACGAAATCTTCACATCTGCCTATAAAAAAGAAATGCCACATTATAGTTTAAAAGAAGCAGAAATAGAAATAGGATTGTTAAAAAGGGGCTTACCTGTGAAGCAATTATGCCAACAACCTCATGTAACAATCCACCTTCAAGCTATTTATTTTGGAGAGCAATTTTGTTTTCGTATAACATTTCAATTTCTTCGATAGGCCATTGTATGAGCTGCTTCTTGTTTTAGTCAAGCCAAAGAGTTCTTGGAAATGACTGCATATTTTAAGTGAATCCATAAATTTATAAAAAGCTGATAGATGATAAAGAGATACTATAATTGAGTAACTGATAAAAATTTTGCATTACTTAAATTCCAAACCATCCTCTAGCAACTGCATTAGCCTCATGATGAGACTCGTTTACCCAAGCCATCAAGATCCTGCGCTTTTTCACAGGATCGAAAAACGACTTTGAAGCATAGTACTTCCCATAATCATACCTCAAAGTACTAAGCGTTAAGTCATTTTTAGGAATATAAAGTTCTTTCTCAGGAATATAATTCCCAATCATGTAGTAGTCTTTCCCAGTTTCAAGCAATCCCACTTTCAACACATGCTTTACTTGGTCGCTCGGGTTAATGACAGATGTATCAACCCCATCCATACTATCAACCCACATTGGAAAAAATCAAGACATTCCCATACCCCGCAGTCTTCAACTTTATGAAGTGGCAAATCATATCTAGTCCAATTAATAAAATCTTCAGTCTGATATAAAAACGCCACCCCATTATTATCTTTGTTACTTCCAAAAATCATTCTCCATTTTCCATCATCTGCAAGCCAATCGGTGGTCGGGTCTCTAAAATCATCTTTTTTAATCCCATGTGGCACGTTTATGATTAGATTACTGGAGTATTTGACCCATTGTCTAAGATATGGATCACATAAGTCCTTTGGTACAGCCAAATTTTGGACTTGATCAAATTTGTTATCAACTCCTGTGTATAATATGACAGGCTTGTTTCCAGGGAGAATTATGGTTGAATCGGAGTAGCAACCATTTATGTCAAAGGGGTCAGTTGGAGCAAGAGCGGGTTTTAGAGGGATCCAGTTTATTAAGTCATGTGATACAGAATGTGCCCAATGTATATTACCAAAGAGTGGACCAAATGGGTTGTGCTGATAAAAGTTGGTCCTATATGCATGAATATCAGGACAATGAATTAGGACTTGGGATCATTATATAAAAACCAATTTCAAGAATCAGTATATGCCTTAATGTCCACCATCTATTTTGAATATTGTTTAAAAGTTTTAATTGTTTGTGATCTCAAAGAAAAAAAGGTTTAATTCTATCTATTTTATGGACAAATCTTCGATAAAAGACTACAAAATTTAAAAGCGTTGGTATTCAAGTTGCATATCAATCGGTTCAAGTGTAAACAGATACAAAAGTGTGTCAGCATATTTCGTCTGAGGTTCTAAAACACTAACTCGGTGTGATATTACTTACCATTAGGATCTTCAGCAACCAGTGAAGCATCCCCTAATCAATCATGAGACACGTTCATCGTCACATATCAAAGAAGCCATCACCATATTTAGAATATGTGCAGGAGAAAGGAAAAGCCAAAAACTAAAAAAGTCCAAATCAATAAGAAAAAATAACTAACCATTCATCGCGGAGGCTGGAAGTGGAATGTCGTCCGATATAGCTGCTTCAACCACAAACCATGAAGAGACTCCAACGTAACAGTGGTAGGTTGAACATGATCAAAGTGAAGCATATGCAGATATATTATTAGCAGCAAAATGTAAGCTATCCTTGGTATTCGCTATTTTATACATACTTTTTACCTTGAAAAACGAACCCAAAAGACCAAAAACATAATTAAAATGGCAAATATATGCTTGTTTTTGTGTTTGTGTATGTGCATGTACGGATATCAAGAAAAGGACAAAATTAAAGACAAAAGCGGACAAAACCCAGCACAAGATTGAAAAGAGCGCGAGAAAACGAGTTCAACGGTGCCCCCGGATATTAATGGGCCAGCCCGTAACCCATTCTATGGGCCGGGCCAGCCCAAGCTAGCATAAGCCCAACAATAAAAAATAAAACTGATATAAATGTACAAGTAGAGAATGATGTCAGCAGCATGTGCAAGATAAATAATTCCATCTGGGTCACGTGATGCTCCACTCAAAAGGAAAGAGCGAATCATAATCCTACACGTGGCGGGGCAAGTGAATGAATTTCAATTCGGTTATAACAAAATATCTGGTGGAAATGATAGCGTATTAATGAGGCTATGAGGAATCACACGTGTTACGAATCTAACGGGCGGATCTTGATCCGCGCCTCCTTTTTCCTGGCCTCTGATTGGTCCGAATGTTTGAAGGCGGATTGGGAAGCAAAATTTACAGTTTCAACCCTTCTCACACCATATATATGAACTCGCCACCCCTCATTTTAGAGGAGTTTTTTCCTTTATTTTTCTTAGTTTAGTTTTCCTTATTTTAGCTTATTAAAATTTTGTAATAGCTTATTTCAGATTTTATGCTTATTGTAATCAAATTATTTTTCAAGCTTATTAATATGATGTAATGAATATCGTTTGAAGTTGATTAGAGGTCTCGTTTTGCTTTTTATTTACTTAATCTTTCGTCAAATCTCATTTCGTGTTAGCTTATTCTATAAGCTGATTTTTCGTGCTTATTTTCTCCGCTTATTATTTTCAAAAGTTCTTAAAGGCTTAGATAATGACTCCTACAAGCCCTCCAAGCTTATTTGATTCGTTATCAAGAATTTTTAAACACTTTTCAAAATAATAAGCTACAATAAGCTCGAAAATAGCTTATTATTGTGCTTGTTTCGTTTTTGTTATTAGGAGCTCTTAGTTTCTGTTATCATAAGCTTCTATTTAGCTTATTTGGTTTTACATGAGCTTAAATTGCTAAGTTGAAGTTTTGCGAGCTTATTTGCTATATCGAGTTTAAATATAAGTCGTTGAAATGCTTTTGGTTTGTTTAAACACCTAGTTGCTGTTCTCGTTAGCTTAATGGTGATTATCGTTGCCTATTTGACTTAAATTTCGTATAGCTTAATGAATCTCATTTGTTTTATAGAAATATGCTAGTTTTAGTTTATTAAGTGTTTTGATTCGAGTTCTAGTTAAGTGACAATAATTGTAGTGCTTATTTAAAATCTCTTTTGCTTATTTGAGGTGCTTAATCATTATACTTACTTGGGCTTATTTGACTCGTGCTTATTAGAAAGAATCTGAATGCGTTTGGTTTGTATAAATTTTCATGTAGCACGTTTGGTTTGATGATTAAATTGAACTGGGCCACATTTATAGGGCCACGTTTGTTTGGTTTGTAGAATTTATATATGAATCTACGTTTGGTTTTTTGTGTTTCATTAATTCTTGGGCTTCATTTGATCTGTTAGGCCATGTTTAGTGTTGTAGTTTCTATTGGGCTTCGTTTAAGTTCGGGCTAACGGTGTAGTAGTACTAGTTTAGAGATTTTAAAATTTGAATTGTAGTAACTGTTTCATATTAACAGTTTATGTCTTTTTGTTGCTCTTCTTTTGGTACCGGTTTACTCATGAGGCGTGGAGCTTAAAGATTTATTTAGCTAGACCGAATTTGACTATTTGCTTTAGCTAAATAAATCGGGTGGTATTCGTTTAATTGCGGGTCTCCAATTCGGTTCCATTTTCTAATCCCTTTTCAATACTTAGCATAGTTTTATTTTATTGTTTCATATTATGTTTGCCTATTTGATTTATGCCATGATTAGTGTAGATTTATTTTATGTTTGATAAATTGAATTTCATTATGAGCAGTGAGTAGATTTATTAGTGCTTGTTAAGTGATTAGTGATTTGGAATTTAGGTGCGGGTTTAAAAAGATTTTAAAAAATATTAGTCATTAGTATTTTTCAATTTACATACCGTCATTTACTTTTTATGCAATTTAAATACTTGTCATTTATTTTAAAGAGCTTTTTACTTTACTTGTCATTTAATTTCTTTAAACTTGTTTTCTAAGGATTTTTATTTGTTAAACCTAAGCCCGTACTTGAATAAACATTTCACGTCACTTAGCAAGCATTTTCCATTTTATATAATTTTTAGTTTTTAGTAATTGTTTAATGCTTTACTTGTTTAATTGTTTTGCTAGTTTATATGCTTTTATTTACTTTATCATTATGTCGAGTAGGATTTAGTAACCTAAATCAAAATCTTTCTACCCATTCAAAACGCGTGATCACGAACTTAACCGATTTTCAATTCACATTTCGTCGAGGGAAAACGACCCGGGAGGTTTTTGTGACAAATTTGGTTAAAAGTTTGTTTCTAGAACCCGACGGAAAATACTAACTATACTATTATTTGATATAATCCTTATATACTATATATACCATACTTTTATATTATAGTATATATAGTGTGTTTGGACGTATCAAATTTTTGGCGCCGTTTCCGGGGAAGTGTGTACGATTATCGTGTTTCGTTCGAAGATTAGTGTTTGAAGACCCTTCTCTCGTGAAGTTAATTTTCCCGTTTGTGAATATTTTCTTTTATTTATAAATATAAAACACAAAAATATTTTTCATTTTTTTTATTAGTATTAATATAAGATAAATAAAAACAAGAAAAACCAACAAAAAAAAACATTGTCCATAAATAATAAAAATCACCAACAAATAATACTTTCATCTGAAGTATTATCCATTAATAACTTCTCAAACCAAAGATTCAAAAACTTGCCTTTTGTGTCACTTGCGATATACGGCTCACCTTTGAAAGTTAAACACTTTTAGAGAGCTACTGTGAAGCTTGTTGATTATTAGGTTTAAGTTATTCGATCTCGTTTTGTCCTTTAATAAAATATGTTGTTTAAAAAGCTTAAAAAACCAAAAATAATCTTCTTTTTCTTCTTATCCATTTAATTCTTTTTAACCCTCTAAATTGTTTAATTCTTATGGCGTCACTCGATTATCGTTTGAGTCACCTCTTCACGATTAAAGAGTGTTCGTCTTGTGGATCGTTGTATAATAAAGGTTATTGTTGTACATCCGACTCATCTCAGCAACTCCCTCAGGATTGTGTGAAGTGTGGAAACCCGGTTGAAGGTCCAAATTGTCAAGGATGTGCTCTATGGCGAAAGAAATTAAAGGAAGTTTGGTTTACAATTTGTCATGAAAATGGAATTTATCAAAACCTTCTAAACACTTACGAGCCATCCAATGACGATACCAACATTGTTAATGCTCCTCGAGAGGCATTCGTTGTCAAACAGGACCTCGATGAAAATTCCTCGCAAAGTCCTCCACAAATTAACCACAATTGTTGTTACGAGTGTGGTGATTCGTTAGATGGAATCTTTTGTCAACAATGCACTTGTAAGTCTTGTGGGAAAGGTGCTCATATTGGTTATAATTGTCCACCGAAAGCTTCGATTATCTCTAATCCGGAACCATGCAATCAAACCATTGATGAGCTCCCACAAACTTTGCCAAGTTTTGATCCGATGTGCTATTCCGAAAAAGAAAATTCATTACCTTACGTTTCAAAAACTAGCTTTGTTGATGATTCTCCTAACATTTTTGACCTACCTCCACAACCTCCTATGTATTCTTGTGAATTTTGCTGGAACGATGCTCGTCATGGTCACTATTGTACACCTCAAGTTCCGTTTATCTATTCGGAACCGTATTACAATCAAGACTTTAATTTTCCGCAAGATTTTCATGATTTTCAACAACAATATCTTTGTTGTGAAAATTGCGGCGGTCCTCATGAGACTTTTCAATGTCAACCGATGAATGAAGATTATTATTATGAGCAAAATTCTTGCTATGATTATAATTCTTTCGGCTTTGATCAATTTCAAACCCCGTAATACACCGTCAATCATCTAATTTTCAATGCTCAAAATGAGCTTCTCAATTCTCAAAACAAGCTTATGGAGCAAATGGCATCCATATGTGATATGATTGGTCAAATTATGCAAAAGAAGGAAGAAGAAAAGCGAATTGCGGAAGAGCAAGCGGCTAAAGATCGATATTAGAAGATTCTCATTTGCTATGATGATGACGAAGACTATGCCATTGCAACCACACCAGTTTCATCAACCAAGGAGCCCGTTGACTCTCTCATAATGGAAGATGAGCATCTTGACACTATTCCAGAAACGAAAAAGACTAGTGTTGAGGACTTTGTCCCAATCCCAAGTGAGTTTGAGGGTATTTCCGACGATACGTGTGATGTGCCCGTTGGTGAAGATTCTTCCACTTTTGATGCTTTGAGCGATCATTCTGAAATTTTATCTGTTTCCAACGATGATGGTACTTCAAGTGATAACGATGATTTTGAAGACATCGAGTACGTTAGCTTAGAAGAGGTGAATGATGTTGATCAAGAAGAGAAAGAGTTTGACTTAGAAGATATTCTTCAAATCCAAGACGTTATTCTTCGTGAGAAATTATTAAACATTAGTCGTCTTATTACTAATATCGAATCTTTGAATGACAACCCTACCCCTGATCATCTGTTCAAGTCTTCTTCCTCAGTTCCTATTCCTGTCACGGATAGTGATTCGTTCTTTGAGAAGTCCGATACGTCTTCCTCTTATTCGGATAATTCTTTACCTGAATTCGAGACTTTTAGCGATGATACGGAAGAGACGAGAAGTGGCAGTACCACTACTCATGCTAATAACTCTCTTCCCGAGTATGATTCGTTTCTTTTTGAGATTGAGCCCGATCAAGAAGGGTTGACTAGCGTTGTTATTTCTGATAATTCAAATAACCCTCTTTTAGAACTTCCCAAGTTTGAATCGTTTTACTTTGATCTTTATGATGATCCGTCATTTCCTCGTCCTCCTCCGGAACCACCGGATGTTAAGATTAGCTTAATTATTGAGACCGATGCACCCGTGATAAACAATTTTGATGAGCTTAATGATGACCAAAGGGGAAGTGAGATTGATTTTTCTCAAAATGTTGAAGATGACGATTCCTTCACATTTGTCATTCGGACTTTTCTCCCGTTTCTCACCTACCCTGAGGTTTCTCTTTTATCTTGCTCCACCGGGAGTGAAGATACGATCTTTGACCCCGGCATCTCCACTTAGAGCCGGTGGCATCTCATCGGGATGGAACTTTCATGTGCTTTAATGTTTATCCAAACATTAATGAAAGCCCGATTGAGATTTTCTTTTCCATTTGCTTCCCCATGGACAACTTAATTCGGGGTCGAGTCAAGCTCGTGACTCGGTTAACAAAAACAAGCGTTTCTATCTTCTTATCTATTTTCTAACATTTAATGTAAGAGGGACCGCCTCTTTCCTTTTTCGTGTTTTGTGTTTTGTGGTTTTATGTCCAGGATGTCCCGGATGTTGAAGACTCTCGTGCTCATGGTTTTGTCCATTCATTCATTCGAGCTTCATATCCTCAGCTTCATTTAGGGAATCCAATATCCTAATCTTATCATCTAACGTTTATCTTTAGCATACTTAATAAATGGCTTTAGATTTGCGTAGAGAACCCTTAATACTTGAATTATGCCTTGAAATTAGTATGGGGGTGACAGTCTCACATTGAGGACAATGTGTAGTTTTAGTATGGGGGGGGGGGAATCTATCGATTTGATTATACCTGCAGCCGTTGTTCTCACGTAACCCGTTTTTCCATCAAAAATATGTGATTTATGAAAAATAGCAAAAAATTTAAAATTTTGTGCATAAAAGAAGTGATATATGTTGGAATAAAGTGATTAAATAAGTTTTGTGACACAAATAAAGGTGAGAATAAGAAATAAATTTTGATCCGACCGGTTTTATACCTTAGCTTTTTTCTTAACATATTTAAATCGAGTTTGTTGCTAGTCTTATGTAGGCTTATCCATTATGTCGAACTCGATTTATTAGAGTTGAGATTGTTGCCATTCTATGTGACTTGTTAAAGTGCCGATCTTAATTCGCTAGGCTAAGCATTCACGAGCCTCTTTCTTAGATATTTTAAATTGCGAAGAATGAGAAATGATAGAGTTAATTATAAGTCATGATATTAAACGTAGAATAGTTGGATTTCTTTCAAGCTCATAAGTATTAATTGTGGCTTTTTCTCCCAGTAGCTTGTATCACTTATATACATAAATGTTTAATAAATAAAGTTGTCTGGTTCAATTTAATTCTTAGTAACTTTCCTTTGATTTGGAAGTCGATGATTCGAATTTTGGCTTATTATATGCACTTCATGTTCATTGCTTTACTTATACCTTAAAGAGCCTTAGGGTATATGGTATGAGTAGAGTTAGTCATTTTATTACTTTTTGCCTTAAAGAGCCTAAGGGTATATGGCAAAAGTAATACTAATCATGAAATTATTTGTACCTTAAAAAGCCATAGGGTATATGGTACTTATAAAATTAGTAATTATGTTGCTTAGTTATTTGCACCTTAAAGAGCCTAAGGGTATATGGTGCAAATAATATTACTTGATTTATGTCTTAAAGAGCCTTAGGGTATATGACATGAATTAAGGCAAAAGCAATAAAAGCCAAAATTTCGTTCACTTCATCGGTTTTTCTAGGATAAGGGTGGAAGCTAAACTTTATTTTCAACCGTCCCGCTTTATTTTTGGATTAATAAATATCGAAACAAGTCTTAAAGAGCCTTCGGGTATATGATTTAAGTAAAATCTTGAGATACAAAATTAGGATTTGCGGGAGGAAAAGTAAGTACACAATTAGTATTTATGAGTAGTGTTAGTTTCATGACTTGTATTTGACAATGATCTTGTTTTTAAGCTTAGTATGGAAAAAGTGAAAGTTGGGGACGATGAATTTATTTTGCTTGTTCTATGATCCTAAGTATTATAAAAAAATAATGGAAGCATAATATTATTAAGTGTTGAAATATGGAAAGTTATGAAAAAGTATAAAAAATGGAAACGTATTAGAAATGGAAAAACGAGGCGTTTCTTAACAATTGATTCTTTAATCCATTTAGATGAGCACTTTGCTACTTTTCAAAGTGATTAGTTTAGGGGGATTGGAATTATTAGTTTTGAGCGTGTATTTATTACATTGCGTGAGGACACGACAATACTTTAGTATGGGGGAATTTGGTATTCGCTATTTTATACATACTTTTTACCTTGAAAAACGAACCCAAAAGACCAAAAACATAATCAATCCAAACTGGCCAAATATATTAATGTTTGTGTTTGTGTATGTGCAGGTACGGATATCAAAGAAATGGACAAAAAAACAAAGGCAAAGCAGACAAAACCGAGCACGGGAATGAAAGAGCGCGAGAATACAAGTTCAGCGGTGCCCTCGGGATTTTATTGGGCCAGCCCGTAACCCATTTTATGGGTCGGGCCAGCCCATACTATCTTAAGTCCAACAACAAGCCCATAAGAAAACTTGATTTATTATTAAAGAAGTGAAACAAAGTTGATATTGAGAAATATAAGCTCACTTGCCCAGGAATTAATTCACAACCTCTCATGTGCCATTCCACTATCTATTGGGAGAACGAATGATATGACAACACATGGCGGATCAAAAGCTTACATTTCAATTTTCATTTCAATTTGTAGTATATGATCCAACAGACGAAATCTAGCTTTCGATTTAAGCAACAAAAAAAGAGACGCGTGGCACAATTCAAGCGGTTGGATTTTAATTTACTAATGTGGGTCACGTGATGCTCCACTCAAAAGGAAAGAGCTAATCATAATCCTACACGTGGCGGGGCAAGTGAATGAATTTCAATTCGGTTATAACAAAATATCTGGTGGAAATGATAGCGTATTAATGAGGCTATGAGGAATCACACGTGTTACGAATCTAACGGGCGGATCTTGATCCGCGCCTCCTTTTTCCTGGCCTCTGATTGGTCCGAATGTTTGAAGGCGGATTGGGAAGCAAAATTTACAGTTTCAACCCTTCTCACACCATATATATGAACTCGCCACCCCTCATTTTAGAGGAGTTTTTTCCTTTATTTTTCTTAGTTTAGTTTTCCTTATTTTAGCTTATTAAAATTTTGTAATAGCTTATTTAAGATTTTATGCTTATTGTAATCAAATTATTTTTCAAGTTTATTAATATGATGTAATGAATATCGTTTGAAGTTGATTAAAGGTCTCGTTTTGCTTTTTATTTACTTAATCTTTCGTCAAATCTCATTTCGTGTTAGCTTATTCTATAAGCTGATTTTTCGTGCTTATTTTCTCCGCTTATTATTTTCAAAAGTTCTTAAAGGCTTAGATAATGACTCCTAAAAGCCCTTCAAGCTTATTTGATTCGTTATCAAGAATTTTTAAACGCTTTTCAAAATAATAAGCTACAATAAGCTCGAAAATAGCTTATTATTGTTCTTGTTTCGTTTGCTAAGTTGAAGTTTTGCGAGCTTATTTGCTATATCGAGTTTAAATATAAGTCGTTGAAATGCTTTTGGTTTGTTTAAACACCTAGTTGTTGTTCTCATTAGCTTAATGGTGATTATCGTTTCCTATTTGACTTAAATTTCGTATAGCTTAATGAATCACATTTGTTTTATAGAAATATGCTAGTTTTAGTTTATTAAGTGCTTTGATTCGAGTTCTAGTTAAGTGACAATAATTATAGTGCTTATTTAAAATCTCTTTTGCTTGTTTGAGGTGCTTAATCATTATACTTACTTGGGCTTATTTGACTCGTGCTTATTAGAAAGAATCTGAATGCATTTGGTTTGTATAAATTTTCATGTAGCACGTTTGGTTTGATGATTAAATTGAACTGGGCCACATTTATAGGGCCACGTTTGTTTGGTTTGTAGAATTTGTATATGATGCTACGTTTGGTTTATTGTGTTTCATTAATTCTTGGGCTTCATTTGATCTGTTGGTCCATGTTTAGTGTTGTAGTTTCTATTGGGCTTCGTTTAAGTTCGGGCTAACGGTGTAGTAGTACTACTTTAGAGATTTTAAAATTTGAATTGTAGTAACTGTTTCATATTAACAGTTTATGTCTTTTTGTTGCTCTTCTTTTGGTACCGGTCTACTCATGAGGCGTGGAGCTTAATGATTTATTTAGCTAGACCGAATTTGACTATTTGCTTTAGCTAAATAAATCGGGTGATATTCGTTTAATTGCGGGTCTCCAATTCGGTTCCATTTTCTAATCCCTTTTCAATACTTAGCATAGTTTTATTTTATTGTTTCATATTATGTTTGCCTATTTGATTTATGCTATGATTAGTGTAGATTTATTTTATGTTTAATAAATTAAATTTCATTATGAGTAGTGAGTAGATTTATTAGTGCTTGTTAAGTGATTAGTGATTTGGAATTTAGGTGCGGGTTTAAAAAGATTTAAAAAAATATCAGTCATTAGTATTTTTCAATTTACATACCGTCATTTACTTTTTATGCAATTTAAATACTTGTCATTTATTTGAAAGAGCTTTTTTTACTTTACTTGTCATTTAATTTCTTTAAACTTGTTTTCTAAGGATTTTTATTTGTTAAACCTAAGCCCGTACTTGAATAAACATTTCACGTCACTTAGCAAGCATTTTCCATTTTATATAATTTTTAGTTTTAGTAATTGTTTAATGTTTTACTTGTTTAATTGTTTTGCTAGTTTATATGCTTTTATTTACTTTATCATTATGTCGAGTAGGATTTAGTAACCCAAATCAAAATCTTTCTACCAATTCAAAACACGTGATCACGAACTTAACCGATTTTCAATTCACATTTCGTCGAGGGAAAATGACCCGGGAGGTTTTTGAGACAACTTTGGTTAAAAGTTTGTTTCTAGAACCCGACGGAAAATACTAACTATACTATTATTTGATATAATCCTTATATACTATATATACTATACTTTTATATTATAGTATATATAGTGTGTTTGGACGTATCAATCCTCATCATTGCTAAATGTTTGGTGTAACAAGATTTGATGATTATCAAGTGGTTATGTGCCTGTTTAGTTCTCTACTAAGTCAACATATCTTAATAATAAGGTCTCAAGTATGACTGTATAAGTTTATCTTTACATATAACAACCATCATATATATTAACAACACATGTTATGCAAGACTATAAGTTCCAAGGCTGACATAATATAATAATACCCAATGGCACAAGTAATGCTTTTTAATAAACATAATTTACTTATTGAAAAGTATAACTTATCTGCATCAACTTGTGCCAATGATATTGTCTGTTTTCATAAATAACAATTTTTTCAAGACTTAAGACATGTAAAAAGCATTATAATAATGCCCAAGGGTCATTTGTTGAAAGGGTTAAGCTTTCTTAAGTAAAAGTACATGTTAGAATTAATATGAAAATCGGTACTTGAGTTACAACCAACCTGCAGACGCAAAGAATGGTATAGTTTAACGCAACACCTTAAATTATTGATGACGTATAATATGTATAACAGGCCTCCGGGCCTGGACTACATAAGTTATACATGGGCCTAGGCCCAACAAAACAATCGCAAAACACAACGGACCAAAACTAAGCCCAGACCAACTGGCTACGGTCCAGAGATAGCAAGACGGACGGAAGGCTTCCAAAGGACGCTCCCGCAAAGCAGCAGAAGTCCGCTAGGCAAGCCTAAGCCCGCAATACATGATTATAAGCGGATCCTTGCCTGACGAGGGTCTTACTTCGGTCCACTAACAAAAATAAGCGAAATGTTAGGAAAACCTAATGTTTGGCTCACCTATAAAAGGGGGTACTCTGACACCCCACAAGGTATGATTTTCTGACCACATTTCATATACACATACTCTGACATTCTCTGACGACAAATATGTTACTTACTTTCTTACGCCGGAGGTCCAAATGATGGGGTTCGTCCCAGGTAATAGAATAACGGTTTGCCTTTTATTGTGCAGGGAATCATCTCATTACTTGATTTAGTACAAGATCTCACCCTTGGGTCTACCTCAACAATCACCCAGATCCATCTCTCCAATCCATTACATATTTTTGTTACTACAAGTTGACGCATCCGTGGGAACACAATACAAAATGAAAGTACGTTACGTTAATAGATAATTAAAATAGTTCACGTACCAAATCGATAAATTTGTTAAAGTTCGTTGGTATTGTACGGCTTTAACCCTTTAACTTAACGTTTACGGTTTAAGAGCAAACGCGTAAAACCCTAAAAATAAATTATGAATTACATAATGTCATACAATGACCTAAAATATGAGGTGTTATAATGACCTTTCCAGAAAAGATTTAGTACAAGGCTTACCAAGATTGAAGTTGGAGAAAGATCATCTTTGCTTAGCGTGTCAACTATAAAAGAGCAAAAAGCATAACCACATACCCAAAGTGTTAGGTCACATTAATCTTGAATCAATCATATCGAACATGTATGCATAGAGAGAATAGTAGAGAGAGGCAAGTATTTGAAATTCAAATGAAATAAAAGCGAGGGAAAATTAAAAGAGTTTGTTACAAGTGCATCCCCCTCTAATAAAGATTATAGGGGTATTTATAGGTGATGGAAGGAGACTTCCCTTCCTTATTTTCCTAACTTGTCACATCTAGTCCCTAGACTTTGGTAATTATGCTATTTCATTCTTTTAGCATAATATACCTTATTACAAACTACTTTGACATTATCAAAAGAAACACTAATGACTTAAATAATACAAAATCACATAATCGACACTTTTAATGATCCTAACAATCTCCCCCTAAGGGTCGATTATTCAGGGCGTTCTTTTATAAGGTCCAAGTGGTCTTCCATTCACGAACATCTCCCATCTTCTCATCTGCCTTCGATGCTTCAATCTTTCTTCAATCTCTTCTTCAAACAACTTCAAGTATTCTGTTTCATCTTTGGTGAGATCTTTTTGTACGTATCCATACTTGACATCATTATTATAACTCTTCAGACCTTCTAACACTCTATTTAACGTTGCATCACAAAACTTATGGATCTCTGAATGTCTCATCACCCGTTTCTCTTTCTTGCTATTCTTGTAAATAATTCCATGCACAGGCTCATAGATGATAGAGAACATTTCATGATCTTCAATTCCTAGGAAAGTCATTGTTGGTGCAGTGAGATTAACCTTCTGTTGATAGCTTTCAATTCCAAGTTGGAAGTCATGCACTCTTTCCCATATCACTGAACTTCTAATGAAGACTGATAAAGACCATAGCAATCATGTATCTGCATAATCAGGTACCTTGCCATTCATAATCAACAAGTATATGTCCTCAATATCGTTCTTGTTAAGATTCTTGTAATCAGGCTCGGTAATTGATACGATGCAATCATTAGCTCCGCCTTGCAACAATCTCTGTGATAAACTTGTGTTCATGACCCAATTCCCAATATTGATCTTGATGACTTGAACGATTTTTGAGTTTGAATAAATCTCTTCCTTTGGTTTTCCAAGCTCTTTCTGTTTCCTTATATAGAAGATCTTCGCATGAGGATTCTTCCAATCTTCAACACCATATCGAGTATAAGGATTGAATTTCTTTACACACTTATTCACCCATCTGGAAGTTCGTTCTTCAATATCATCATCGTTGAAGATTATTGCTGGAAACTTATGAAGTGACAAGACTATCTTCTCGGGTCCAGAATTTCCTTTCTTCAAATACAAAAGGTCTTGATTAATCAGAGATAGCTGGGAGGCTTCAGATCTCGTTGACGAGCGCTATGAACTAATAGTGTGGTCTTTCGTGGATGTGAAGAGACAATAATTTCTTTTCTACTTTCCCAGACAATGTCACACTTTAAGAAATTCTTCATCTGATCAATGTAATACTGATGCTCATCTCCTGAAGTACATCTCTGTCTCAACATCTCATCAGCCATCTTTCTCAGCTTAGCTTCATCAATAGTCAGCGATACTTCTTCCATTATTTCTTGTGATACTTGCTTCGATGGTATTTCATCATCATCTGAAGCATAAGAGTCAGTCCAAAAATCAAAATCATCATTTTGCTATTGATTTCCTGAAGTTGATGGAGCTTGTTCCTCTTGAAATACTTGTCCAGATGATGACTCTCCAGACACATAAGCTTCATACTCTGATGTCTTCTACCGCTTTGCACTATTCTCCCCCTCAGGATGAGCATCATCATGAGGATCGTCCTGATCTCTTAGGCAAATGGCAGGAGTTCTACATGTAGTTTGTAGTACTGTATTTCTTTCAAACTTCATCTAGAGAGCCAACCATATTGCTATGTCTTGTTGTTGCAATTGAGGATTAACTTTCATAGCAAGATACAGTTGATATTGTTGTTCTGGAATTGAGGATGTTTGTGATTGAGCCGGATGAACATGAAGAATATGTCCAGACATATAACTTCGAACAGATGCATCGACTTAAGAAGGAAGGACATTGGCAATTGCATTATCAATGTGTGTCTTAATTTGAGCCTGAATATTTCCACGTTCCTTCAAAATAGCTTTAGCAATCAACCTTTCCGTCTCTTCTTTAGCCTTTTACCTCTCCAGAATCAACCCTTCCGCAACATACACTAGAACTTGATTACGAACTTGTTAAGGAACTTGCTTCACAACTTGCTCCTTAATGTGTTTATCAACCATAACAGGTAATGTCTCAACCATTACATGATGAATATTAATAGCAAGTGTATCGAATGACTTTCTTGGCATGAACCTTGCCCGTAGATGTGCAAACAAGT
Source organism: Tanacetum coccineum (assembly GCA_026074375.1). Lineage (NCBI taxonomy): Eukaryota > Viridiplantae > Streptophyta > Magnoliopsida > Asterales > Asteraceae > Tanacetum > Tanacetum coccineum. The sequence goes on from BQNB010006821.1 coordinate 20,217, forward strand.
AACCATAACGTCCTTGTAACTCGTAAAAGAAGCTCTTATAGCGTTTGAAGCGAGTAGGTTTTGTCTTGAACATTGATAGAAGTCGATTCATTTTAGCTAACTTTTTGTGAGGTGAACTTGATGATGATGTAGTATGAGGAGTATCCATCAATTCCTGGAGTTTCTCGGTATTTGAAGATACGAGATTAGTATGAATCCTAGGAGATCTAATTGGTGTGGGGATTAGTAAATTCCTAGTCTCCTCTACAATCTTCCCTTTCTCCCTTCTCTTCAATTCATACACCTCATCAGTTATTTCTTTATCTTCATCATTTACATTTACTGGTATAACAACGTTAGTTAGCCCCACCTCCTTCTCTTTAGAAATCTCCACCTCCGAACATTCCTTATCACTCTAGGGCTCTATCCTAGTGTCAGGAATATTTGATTCATCATTCCTAGGGATTGAACTATCATCAACAATATTCTCTTATCCATCCACCATCTTTTCAATTTCTTCAGAAGCCAAGTGCTCATCAACCAGTGCCACATTTTCTCTTGCTTCCTGCTCCTCACGACTTTTATGCTCAGCAAGACTAACTTGTAATGTATCTTGTAAAATCATCTCATCTGCTTTGTCAACAGTTGGCACTGGAGCTGGTGATGTAAGACGTATGGATCTCCTTTCAAGGAGACGAAGATGAATCACAGTTGATCGTCTTGGAGCACTTGACTCTGCGACTTCCTTATCAGGGTTAGGTGACCTAGGGGTGCTAGGTGTCCTATGCGTTCCTTGGGTAGACTCAGTCGGCTGTGACTGAGTCAGAGGAACATCTATCCCAAACACCTCCGCATACATCCGATAATGCTCCGTTAGCTTCATTTCATCAGTGATCATCCAAGCTGGTATCTGCATTCCAACTTTGTTTTTGTGTCTTCCTGAGTTAAAAATATTCTTCATGATATCATCATCTTGCAAGTTGTGATACATGTCTCGAGCACGTCTTGAGATGTCAGGAAAGATAGTCATGTAGTGACTGACAATGATCTTTGTAAATCTTGGATATGGAATCGAAGATGTTGGATGATGAAGCGAATAGTAGAGTCCTTCCCATAGTAACTCCGCATAATCCACATGAATGTTATTGACAAAACAATACAGCATTTGCATTATCTGCAACGGCGATTGGTCCTATCCAGTGACACGTGTTGTTAAGCATTTGGAGAATATTTTGCATAACGTATGCCATAGCTGCAGAAGACCAGTAGTCTTGAAATTTAATTGTGTCTTTAACTCCATTGTAAATCCTAATACTTGCTTGTAGAATGGAACCATGTCAGAAAATGATGGTGGTGGCACGAATGAATTATGATTGTTTGCAGTTGCTTATGGAAGATGAAAGATTTGATGAATCATCCAGTGTAAGAGTGTGTACTTTCTCGACAGCATAAACCTGAGCGATACTTTGATCCGTCTTCTTCAAAAGTATGCCAGAAAAACTGTGCCTATTAAACCATGGAAAGTAATATATGAAGAAGTGCTTATTGCCTGAATCGTAATGGATGATTCTTGATGATATTTGTCAGAATTTTGCTTTCTGATAGACATTGCACATGATCGAGATCAACTTTCTTGTTAGCATCCATAAGATCATATCTCATGTTCAGAGGGCATAGTTCATCTGGATGAACATCAGCAGCATGTTGTTGTTGTTGTGCCATGATGATTACTGAATGAATACAATTGTAGATGTAGTAAACAAAACAATTCATTGAATTTTTGTCTTTTTCACTCTGTCTTTTTTATATGTTTCTGAGAAATTCTATTTGAACTATTTTTTGTTAGATTCTTTCCCATGTGACGTGCTTGCTTTTTCTAGCACATGTCCGTACGCTTTATTCTTTTGATTTACCACTTTTTGTGTGTGTCTGCATTCTTTTTCCGAACACACTTTGGCTGATTTGCTTTTTGCGTAATGGATTTAAGCTCTTCTCTTTTTGTTTTTAGGGATATCCTCACCAGAAATTCTTTGTGACATGATACTCTTTCAAGAATGATGAAAATTTCTCTTTTTATTTAAACCAAGACTCTTTTATGAAAAATTAAAGAGAAATCATTCAACTTCTTAAAATTATTTTGTGAAATAGTATCATTTTGACACAATAACAGATTTTGAGAACTTTTTCTAGAAATCGTTTGACAAAAACTTTCTTTATAATGATAACATAGAATTAGGTAATCTAAAACCCACAACTTAATGGACACTAAGTCACTCTCTCCTCATTCTGTTCATTGCAGAAAATGGCCGAAGCCGGACATGACTTAGTCCACTTAAACAATTGAGATTTGGATTAATAGATTCAAGTCATAAAAACTTTTTCTTTCACTTTTTGTCATGAATCCTAAACAATGAAGACAAACATATCTAATTCAATAATTGAATGGACACTAAGTCACTCACTCCTCATTTTGTTCATTGCAGAAAACGGCCTAAACCGGACATGACTTAGTCCACTTAAACAATTACGAATAGATATTTCTGACTCAAAGCTTAGAATTCATAAAAACTTGATTTCTTTGCCAAAATTATTCACCACACATGAGAAACTGATCTTATTATGCCACAGACATTTAAGCATTAAACATCATAATCATGAATCATCAACATTATATCATTCTCAAAACACCTTCACGTTTCCACAAATGAACTTTCACTGAATTTTGACTTTTTAGTATCACTGAATTTGACTTTTTGACCTTTCCGAGTTTGACTTTTTGACCTTTCCGAGTTTGACTTTTTGACTATTACTGAGTTTCACAAACAATGATTCTTTTTTACAAAACCAAACTCAATCCTTTGTATTATATTATCACTCTCGGATTACCACCTGAAGTCAATTAAACTCGATAAACATCAAACTCGGTAAACATGATACACATCCGAATTTCAATTTAAACTAATGGTTAATCATGTCTAGGCTATTCATCACATTTTTTCACTGAATCTATACATATTATTATCCTTGATTACAATTATTTTCACAAACTCTATAAAAACATAACAAACACAAACTCGGTAAACATCAATATTACCGAGTTTTAAACTCGATAGTGCAAAACAATCAATTATCAATCTGATTATTGTCGCCCACTTACGTTTGAGAAAGAAAAGTAATCGAAATCGTTGTAATGAACTTAAAAAGATTGGAATGAATTTCTTCTCAAACTCGGTAAATGAATTCGGTAATACAAAAAATGAAATGAAAATTTTTCCTCCTTTTATAGCCTCCGAAAAAGTTTTTGAAAATTGACACATTTAGCCCCTGTGATTATCATTTTCGATTAGTTTTTCAATTTTTCACAAACTCCCCCTTGAATAATGAATTTTTGTCTAAAACTTCCCCTTGAAATGAAATCATGTAAAGAACTTAGTCCGAAAATGAAAATGCTTAAATAAATACTCCCCCTTGAAACTATAACATTTTCCAAATGTAGTATTTGTGAGAGATCATTGTTTTTATTTTATTCCAAAAAGATGTATGTGAATGGAAAATTTTAAGAACTCCCCCTTAGATCATGATTCCGTATTTTCAATTTGAAAGCTTTTTATAAAAACTTGGAATCATGAAACTAAGCATGTGATCGTTTTAAATTATGTTTTTTTAATATGAAAAATATGTCAAATCCTTTTGGTATTTTGAAAATTTTCAATTTTTTCTTTTGTTTTTGAAAAAAAATTATTTACATGTTTTTGATGTATGAGCTTTTCAAGAAGATAACTTTGTCAGGCTTTTCAACTGAGTTGGAGTCATACATCTCATATCAATTCGATGAACTAAATACTCAAAGCATTCTTTTGGAAGCGCTTTAGTAAATAGATCCGTAAGTTGGTAGTCTGTCCCGACAAAGTAAATTTCCACAGTACCCTTCTCAACATGTTCTTTAATAAAATGATATCGGATGTCAATATACTTTGTCTTAGAATGTTGTACCGGATTGCATGAAATAGCAATGGCACTCTTGGAGTCACAGTACATCGGAATCCGATTGTACTTATATACATAGTCAAGCAGTTGAGTACGCATCCAAATAACTTGAGCAACATATGCAGACAAGGAAACATATTCAGCTTCAGCAGTTGACATCGCAGTACAATCTTGTTTCTTTGAACTCCTACGAGCTTTCCACCTAGAAATTGTAATCCTCCTGATGTACTCTTACAATCATCTTTACATCCTGCATGGTCTGCATCTGAATAGGAAATTAGTTCAAATCTGGAATCCTTCGGATACCATAGGCCTATGTTATAGGACTGTCTCAGGTACCGAAAGATCCGTTTAACCTCTTTGAGGTGTTTGATCGTAGGATGTGCTTGGTATCGAGCACATACAAAAGTAGCAAAAGTAATGTCTGGTCGACTGGCTGTTAGGTACATAAGCCCTCCTATCATACGATGATAAGTCGTTTGATCAGTAGGAGTGCCTTGTAAATCAACATCCAGCCTCTCAGTTGCTATTGGTGTACTCATGGAAACACATTCATCTAGACCATGTTTCTTTAGCTACTCTATTTCATATTGTGACTGACTTATGAATATGTCACGAGGAGATTGATGAACTTAAAGTTCAATAAAGAACTTTAGTTTACCCATCATTGACATTTCAAAATTATTTTTCATTAAATTTGCAAAACGTTTTGAAAAATCTTGATTTGTTGAACCAAAAATGATGTCATCGACATATACTTGTACTAGTAATATGTCTTCCCCATGACGTCGTGTAAACAAAGTTGGGTCAATTATACCTTTAGTGAACCCATGTTCAATTAGGAAAGAAGACAATTTGACATACCATGCACAAGGTGCTTGCTTAAGACCGTATAGAGCTTTTTTCAACCTGTAGACGTGATCTGGAAAGTCTGGATCAATAAACCATTCAAGTTGGCTGACATAGACTTCTTCTTTCAAAGGACCATTGAGAAAAGCCGTTTTGACATCCATTTGAAAGATAGTGATATTCTTATGAGCAGCATAAGCAATAAACATCCGAACAGCCTCAAGACGAGCAACAGGAGCAAATGACTCTTAAAAATCAATGCCTTCTTCCTGCTTATATCCTTTAGCCACAAGACGAGCTTTGTTCCGAACCATAATATTTTCAGCATCACACTTATTCTTCCAAAGCCATTTGAGAGCAATAATATTCTTTTCTTCTGGGCGTGTAACGAGTTCCTAAACTTAAAGTCTCTCAAATTGATTCAACTCTTCTTGCATAGACTCAATCCAGTTGTGATTTGCCATAGCTTCTTTGATATTCTTTGGTTTAATTGTACTGACGGTTAAAGCATACATGCATGCCTCAGAATCTGTGTGTAACCTTTGGCGAGTCATGACAGGTTTGGATGGGTCACCAATAACTTGGTCTAGAGGATGATCTTTTGTCCAAATGTGAGTTGAGGGTTGTACTTGATGGAAATTTTGCACATTTGATGGTTCTAGAGCTGTTGTAGATGACTCAATTTCCTCATGACTTAGAGGATTATATGGAACAAACTGTGCGTTACCATTAAAATCAGCAGTGTCTTCTTGATTAAATTCATCAGCCTCAGTCAAAGAGATTGGAGAAGTTTATTCGTCAGATGTAGTGACAACAGGAGGAGCCTAATGCATGTCAACAATGATTGAAGATGTGGAAGGTGTGTCTTCATGAACTTGATTCGGTTATGCAACGGAATAGATGGGTGTATCAGAAGACTTCTGCTCATAATATTCTTCAAACATTGGACCGAACAAATTATCCAAATCTTCTTTGGATGGAGTATTCATTGGATTTGCTAATGAATTATGATTGTTGAATCATTGAAGCTCGAGTTCTAAATAGTCGTGTTCAAAAGCCATTGCTGTGAGCTCGTCAAACTTGACATGAATGGTCTCCATTATCATTTTGGTTTGTCGGTTATAAATTCGAAAGCCTGTAGATGTTTCTGAATAACCAATAAACATCCCAATGTCTGCTTTTGGTTTCATTTTTCCAAGATCATCATGGTCATTTGTTGGATAACACAATGAGCCAAACACATGAAAATAAGTAATGTTCGGTTTTTGACCGCGTAATAGCTCATAAGGTGTTTTGTTGTATCGTGTATGGATGATTGACTGATTTTGAGTAAAACAAGCTGTAGCCACTGCTTCAGCCCAAAGAAATTCAGGTAACTTAGAAAAGAATAGCATTGTGCGAGCAACCTCAACAAGAGTACGATTACGTCTTTCAACTACTCCATTTTGCTGAGGTGTTCGAGCAATTGAAAATTATTGCATGATGCCTAACTTTTCATAATGAGCTTTAAGAGTTGCATTTTTGAATTCAGTACCATTATCAGTACGAATCTTACAAACTTTGGCTTTGTAATTCAATTGAGCTTGAGTAATGAATTTCTTGATGATCTATGTAGTTTCATCTTTCAAGTGAAGAAAATAAACCCACGTATATCTAGAAAAATTGTTCACTATCACAAGTATATACTTCTTTCCATTGATCGAAGCTATCCTCATTGGACCGCATAAATCCATATGAAGTAATTCCAATTTAGAGTGATCGCTTAGAACCAATTTAGGTGGATGAGAAGCTTTCTTGCTTTTTCCCCTTTCACAAGCAGAACAAAGGTGATCCTTTCCTTATTTGAACTTTGGTAGACCGTCAACCAAGTCAGGTCTGGTAAGATCGTTTATGGTACCAAAATTAAGATGTGACAGTCTTCGGTTCCATAACCATGACTTTGTTAAAGTTGCTTTGGACATAAGACAAATGGGTGAAGAAACAGCCATGTCAGAAATGGAGATAGTGTACAAATTGGAATCACATCCACCTGTGAGCAAATCATCTCCTTGTATATTTCGTACGTAACATGTATTGGAATGAAAAGCCTAAATCTCCATTACAAAATTGTCCAACGCTAAATAAGTTATGTCCAAGACCTTCAACATAATATGCATGACAAATAGTGATATTGCCATGTATATAATCGCCATAGCCTGTGATTGCTGCAAAATTGTCATTTCCAAAGCAAACGGTGCCCATGAATTTCTTAATGAAATTTCTTAATAGTGACCAATCACCCGTCATATGCTTTGAACAACCGTTGTCAACAACCCACAGAACGATCTGAACTACCTGCAACACAAGAAGAGACAACACATGGACAACTGGGCAATTTGACTACCCTTTTCTTAACTGAAACTGATGGTTTCTCAGATGAACGAGTATTATGAACATTCAGTTTTATGCTGACAGGAGTCCAAATAACATTTGGTTGTGATTCTAACCACTTTTGCCAAAATTTACTTGTTCGAATCTTGTTCTTTATGAATGTGTTTAACGGTTTTTCTCGCAACTTTCTTTGCTTTATCCTAGACGCACTAGAAACCTTATCCTTAGCTTTTGATGCACTTTCTACATCAATCTTAGATTTGGAAACTACAAAAGTAGTATCTAGAGTCTTAGATTGTGTCTTTTTCTTAGAAAACCTAGTCTTAGGAGCTACAAAAGTAGTTTCTGAAGATTTTGGTGGTCTAGAACAAATTGTTTGTTAATTGGTGTGACACAAAGAAGTTTGCAGGAAACTGAAGGTTTGTCAAACTTAGTATTTACAGACTTACCTTTTTCAACTTTTTCTAATCTTGTCTTTAACTCAGATATGGTAGATAAAAGATTCTAATTCTCAGCACGAATAGCACCATATGCATATATTTTCTCAGAAACATGAACACTTAATTTATCCATTTCTTTTTTAGTTTGAGACCGTGTCTTTTTAATTGAATCGAAAAGCTTTTGACATTCTATTTTGACATTGTCCCGTTCTTTTATCAAAGATTGCACTTTAAATTCCAAAGACACGTTCTCATTCTCAAGTTTCTCCATCCTTGAAATCCAAGAGCATTCAAGGTTAAACATGACTCCTAGAGAGTTACCAAAATACGAAGTTCTCTTTTCGTTCTCTTCTTTCTTTTTGATTTTGACTTGGTTGGCAGGGTCAGGGCCTTTCTCGCTGGGCGAGCGCATCCGATTCTAAAGTCCTTTCCTAAACCACTTCCCGTTCAGTTGCTGAAAGATAGAGAGAATGCTTTCTAAATGAGATTGAGTTACACGAATATGCGGGCTAGAAAGATGCTATTTGCTGCTATTCTATCTACTATTCTATCTATTTGTGCATCAAGTTCAAAGAAGATCTCAATCTATAATGAAGAAATGATAGTAGCTCGTTGTTTTATAGGCTTTATCATATTCATTCGTTGTTTTATAGGCTTTATCATATTCTGCTTTATCATATTCAGTCGGAAGAGTTTAGGTAAGACTTTCAAAGAGACTCCCGCCGGGAGTGGCGTGGTAGTACCGGCGAAAACGGCTCTGCGCGATGTTGTCACATCCGCATCCGTCGACGTTATGGAATCAAGAGGATTTGTGTTTTTATTTTTCAAAGTTGAATCCCATTTTTGTTTTTCTTTTCCATGTTGTAACTTTAATTGAAAATCAACACTTTACTTTTGACATCTTTGAACATCTTTTTCAAGAATTTTTATTCTTGCCTGCAAACCTTCTTGAATCTCAAAAGATTTCTTTTTGACTTTTTCAAGTTCAGCAAAGATCTTATCTATGCATTCATGATTAATCAACACACACAGCTCAACATCATGTTTGAGTGATGCTTCTAAAAGTTGATCTTTTAACAAATCATTTTGCTTCTCTAGTTCATCAAGCTCACTTTCTGTCGACTCAAAAACATCTTTTATTTCTTTTATATCCCTTTGAAATAGATTCTGAAAGAATTCAAGATAAACCATTAACTCGTTAAGAATTGGTTTAACTTGATCTTGACAAAAATCATTGATTTGTATTTCTGTCGGCGATGTGTAAAAAATGCTTGCTCTTTTACAGTTCTGTTGCATTAGCAAAGGCAGCTTTTCAAAATAACCTTTTATCTTGTCTAATTCTTTGATTAAAGGTGACTCACTTGGCATATTTTTTGATACCGGAATCTTAACTGAGGGAATAGAAAAAGATGGAAAATATTTTTGCTCAACAAAAAGCTCCTTTTGAGGAACAAAATCTTTATAAAGCGCATTTAATCTTTTGTAGTTAATTGTCCAACAATTTTGTTTGTTTGCAACAGCAATTGGATCATTCATTTTTTCTGTCATTTTTTGTTGACTTTTGAAAGCATCCTCAAGAGTGTCCTCAGAATCTCTAACATTCAAAGGAATTTCTAAATTACCTAAACTAGATGCAACATATAACTTTGGACACTTTGAAATTGCTTGCTTGAGTGTATAAGGATTCGGATACCCCAAACCATGTTTTAATTGTTGGTCATATACTGACAATGGTTTTGGTCCAAGCATAAACATTCCTTGTAAAGAATTGCCAAGTTTCAAAATCAGATCAACATTCTTTTTCAGTTTGGCCTCAAGATCTAGAATAGTATCATGATAAGTATCCTCTTTTTCACTCATTTGCCTTTTTAAAATTGAATGAGTCTTTTGTAATTCCTCATTTTTCCGTTTGTAATTTTTGACATCTAAATCTAATTTATCTCGTTGTTTCTCGAGATCTCGAATGATATCTCGATCACGAACTAATTGAGACTGAGCTTGTTTATTATAACGTTTTGCCCGTTCATCAGCTTCAAGAAATTCGTTGAGATAATTATTATCCTTGTTTATGTTTTCCAAAATCCGAACCCGTTCCTTATACATCTCAAGCTGACTAGTCAAATGTGTGTTTTGTGTTTGGACTTGTTGAGCAAATATTCATTGTTTTTCAGCTTCCTGATATGCATTTCTAGCAAGTTTTTCTACTGCACATAGACCAGGAACATGTGTATCTTTTTCAACACTGCCACTATTAACATTTCTCTTGAATGAATCAAATTTAATATTGCTATTAATTTGATCATCACCAATGGCACTGTTAATAATTTTTGTATGAGTTGGATACATTGGTTTAATATTCTCATCGATAGATGAAGATTGTACCTCACTTATAAATGCAGACTCATAGCTTGGCCCATCATCAGAAGTATGATCAGCTGGTTGAATTCTGGCCATTAAGCATATGTTTGCACTGAGTTCTTAAATTTCTTCCATCCTTGATGCGACAGCAACGAGAAAATCATTTTGCTCATCAGTAAGAATTACGCCAGCTTCATCCTGTTTTGCCAGCAACATTTGTTCCATGAAATACTTCGAGTCACGAACCCTTGGCTTTGGACAATTCCTAGCATAATGTCCTTTTCCACTGCAGTTGTAGCATTGAACAGTTAAAGTATTGCCTGAAGATGGAGTTCGAAGAGTCCTTTGAACATTTCCAGTCTCTTTTGGAGCATTCATTCCCTCAACAACTTCCTCTTGAACATAAGCTCGTCTGCTATTTCTTCCAGTATTGCCAGAATTCCTGCTTTGAATATTCACCCTGTCTCCTTGAATGATTGCTTGATTTCTAGTGTTGGATGAAGCACGAAGATGATTATTTGTTGGATTAGAGAAAGTTTGTGTAATGGCTTTTGCAAGTTGAGCAAAACATCGCTTGAGACTTGTGGATCTTTAGAATTGTTGGTGAACATCATCCTACTGGTACTCATCGTCATAATCAACCACAGACGTGGGATGTATAACATAATAAGATGATGTTTGTCTGGAGGTTGAAACCCGTCTGTGCTTCTAGTTGCTACTAGAGCCAAAGGGTCATGAGACTTTTCTAACTTCTTTGCTCTTGAAGCATTAACCAGTTTCTTAAATTGCTGAAGATAGTAAAAGAGATCATTGAACGAATCCATAGTCAATTGTTTAGCAAGACGAACTTGAGTCACATATTTCAACCATTCCTGTTGCAAACTATTCAGAAACTTTGTGTTAATTGTCACGGTTGGAAAATTCATCTTGTTTCTTTCTAAATCATTCATTAATTGAGCAAAACGGTTGTAAACAGAAACAAGTGCTTATCCTGGTTCAGCAACAAATTGATCAAATTCGTTCATGAAATGTGTTTCTCTGTCAACTTTGTTTTGTATAGTTCCCCTCATCAATTGTTCAACTCATTTCCACATATCCTTGGCCGAAGTGCAAGCATCCACAGAATTGTAAATCTCATTAGGAATAGAAAGTAGAATCATATTCATGACCTCCATTTCAGCATCATGGAGTAATAGGTCATCACCCTCAAGATCCTCTGCAGTTTGCAATCGTGGTATTGTCGAGCCTTCAGGAACGAAATTCTTAAACTCATAAGGTCCTTCATCAAGTGATTTGAGAAGCCACCTCTGGTTGTCTCTCTTCAGGTTTAGATATCGTCTGAATCTACTTTCCCATGGTATATAACTACCCCTTTTAAGCATAGGAGGCCTATTCTCAGAACCGGCATCAGCAAGGGATTGTTGGTATGTTATGGATGTCGACATGTCTTATGATTCAAAGATTGGATCTTTGTAGACGAAAATGAGTGATATTTGTGAGAATAGTATCAAATTCGATAACAGTAGTCAAACTCGGACAACACTATTAACGGATAATCAAGCAGTCTGTAGATCGATATACTTCTCGAACAATACACAAACTCGATAATCTACAAACTTATCAAACTCAGAAATTCAAACTCGGTAAATCCTAAAACTCGATTTAACTACAAACTCGGTAAGTCCAAATTTTTAAAAATTCAACAATTATGGATTATTAATCACCACAAATTCGATGAAACCGAAATTTATGATGACTAGATAATCCAAAAGTCCTTAAAATTCAAATTTGATAAAACCGAATTTGACGTCTGAATTTTTAAAATTTGAGAAATTTTGTTTTTTAACACTTCAAATCATAATAAAACCGTGAAATGGATGTTTGTTATGACTTTGAAAGCTTATTTCCGAGATTAATCGTAGCAAAACCTTATTTCACAAATTCGATAAAACCAAAAATGTGAAACTCATAAAACTCGATAAACTGAGTTTGAAACTAAGCACCTAATATACGATTTTCGATAGAACCGAAAGGTCGTATATATCTATTACACGATATTTCTTATCGAAATTACATAACTTTCACTATTGAATCTGCTAAAAAACAAGAATATCACTTCCAAGAATGATAAACTTCTTCCGAGAACACGAATACCACTTCTGAGAACTGCTAACGAGATAAAACTACACTCGATAATCCCAAATACTCAAATTTACTGTCAAAATCGATCTTGAAAGCTCTAAATCTTGAACCGAATTCTTCGAACTTCTTTGTACGCTTCTCGAACGTGAACAAAACCTCACAAAATGAGCACTCTAATTATCTATTGGCAATTGATACCACTTGTGAGGTTTCATGATTCACGATCTTAGGAGGTCAGGGAAGCTCAAAATAAGAATAAGCCATAATGATGAGGAGAGAGCTTTTTCTAATTTTCAAGTTTTATTAAAATGTAAAATGAAATCGAAAATACAAATGTGAGCTTCACCCTCTAATGTTGATTAGAGGGGAGTATTTATAGGCTAAATACAAGGACACTTTGGACTAATTATACTTTTAGTCTTTGTGTTTTAACTTAAGCCTAAACTAGAGTAATTTCCATATAGACACCATATTTTTGATCCTAACATAAGCATCAAACAAAGCTTGATCGACGCATCTCTAATTCACCACTCCTTTAGAACGACAACCTAGGAGATCAATACTTGCCAAAATACTTAGGTGTTTAGGTTCGTATCTATATCTTTCCATTCTTATAAATAATTAGACAACATCAGCTATATAAACCCCTCTAAACTTCTTTAGAGGGGTGAAGTTCTCATTTGTAACTAACCTTCTTAGTTATTATTGTGAAAACGCTTTGTTTTCTTCTCTGCACTTTCTTTCTCTAAATATGGCTAATCATCTTATGAGCTTCCCCACAAACGCTTCTCAATATCTTCTTTTGTCATCTTCATCACTTCTTTGTCAATCTCACTTAGAGGAGGTTTAAGAAAGCCAAGTTCATTTTCTCTGTAGATCTCTGGCACTTTATCCAGCACCTTCTTCAATGTCAAATCATAAAACTTAGAAATCTTAAGAGCATCCATGAACCTTTTCTTCTTATGGCTGTTCCAGTAGATAATTCTTACTGAAGGTTCAGTTACCACATAATAAGGTTCAAGCTTATCAGTACCAGGGAAATACAAAGTAGGAGTAGTGAGGTTGATCTTGTAATGATAGCTCTCAATTCCTAGTTGGATGTCATGAACCCTTTCTCAAATTACATTACTTCTAATGAAAAAAAAATCAAAGTACATGCATTAAGCATAATCTACCTTTCCTTTTAATCATAGTAGATACATGTCCTCAATATCATCTTTGTTCAAGTACTTGTAGTCAGCTTATGAAAAATTGTATTTATTACCATCACCCCTTTTAACGACAATCTTCTTCATGAAATCTAGCCCAAATATGTTTTCTGATTTAACCTTTATGACTTCTTGTATTTTGCTCTCTGAGTAGATTCCACTAGTATCTTTCCTTTCTTTCTTATGCCTTGCTTTGTAATGTAGCTTGTAGTTATCAGCTTTGTTTGAATCGATAACTTTGCTTCTTCATTTAATACTGTGAACTATTTTTAAACCCATCTTGTTTTGATTTCTTCAAGATCTGGTTTTGGGAAATCAGTAGCATGAACTTTGTGGAGTGACAAGATTTACTTCTTGCTTTATGTATTCCCATCCTTAAAATAAAACAAATCATTATTCCAGAAACTTCTATACATCAAACTTATTCTTTTGTTTTCTCGACTCTTTCTTGAGTTAAATATAAGTAGGATAGTAGTCCGTATATCTAACATATTTTTTTTTACTTTATTCCTTTTTTCTATTTTTTCTATTCTTTTTCTTTCTTTTTTTTCTCATTTTTTCATTTTTCTCTCTCTTTTTATATATACACTTTTACCCTGCCATCATTAATCTGCTGAAATGAAATAAGTAATACATGACCCGGGATTTATACTTGCATCCTTACACTTAAATTTTTAATAATTCAAAAATAAACTACCTAATGATCTAAATCAAGAGGATTAATAAACAAGGAGTAAATCAAGCACATGTGGGCAATAAATTGACTTTTTCCTCATTTTTCCATACAATAAAACTACCATGAATCTCAATCATCTCAAAACTATGCACACTACCACATGACTCGACTTAGCAACTATATAATTAAGCAAACAATTAACTAGGAACATATGTGATCACAATAATGTACTAAAAATGAGTACATATAAGGGGGGATAAGGCAAGTTGGGTGTAAGATTTCAGTGAGGTGTAAATAATGCTCTTCAATAATAATCCAGAATTCACCAGAAAATCACGAGAACCGCGAAAAAAGATAGGCTCAGAGGGGTGTAATAGGGGTATCTTACGCTAAAAATGAGTGCATAGCAAGGGCGTGAGTTAGTTATATGACAAATGAGATCATCATAAATATAAAAAGCGCATGTTAGAAATAAAGGTTATCCTAATGCCTCTTATCACTTAGTAAATCATAATCACACAAATGTGATCTCACTAGTGGTCTCGAGATGCATCACTTAAACAAGTTCTAGAATCTAGTATACGACCAATACACTAAAGCATTTAAAATGAATGCTATATAAGGCGCTCTTTACAAATTGGGGGTAAATTTGTGAGTGGTAGGGATTTTGTGCTAGTCTTATAATTCATGTCTATGAGACGCTTCTAAAATTTAGTTTCACTAATATATGTGATATGTGACAAATCACATATCCTTTCTATATTAAAAATGGCCCTTAAATTATTAAAATATGCAAAAATATGCTTGTATTTGTGTATTTTGTTGTTTGTGAACGTGTAGGTACGGATAATGCAAATATCACAAGAAAACGGTCAAAATCGGACAAACACGGACACGGGAAAGGAAAGAGTGTACAAGAGCCGGTGATTTGATAGCAACAAGGATCAAAAAGTCAACTCTAGTCAACCATTGATGATCGGACTGAATTTGGTAAAACCACATATGATCCGAATTTGCTGAAAAATCACCGAATAAGCATGTTGCTGTTTGCGAATAAAACTCAAAATAAGCAGTAAATAAGCCAAGTAGCTGAAGCCGAAATCCCCCCCACCTGAATAAGCTCAAAACATCATGAAATCGCTTCTGTTCAGCTCTGATACCACTTGTGAGGTTTTCTCGATTTCACGATCTCGGGAGTAGGGGAAGCTCAAAATGAGAATAAGACATTATTGTGGTGTGAGCGCATATTTAAATTTATGAAGTTTTTTATTAAAATGGAAAAAGAAAGGGAAATTACAAATGTGAGCTTCACCCTCTAATGTTGATTAGAGGGGAGTATTTATAGTCTAAACACAAGGACACTTTGGACTAATTACACTTTTAGTCCTTGTGTTTTAACTTTAACTTAAACTAGTGTAATTTCCATATAGACACCATATTTTTTGATCCTAACAAAAAGTATCTACAAACTAAGTTTCATGCAATCATAAGTAAATACTAATCGATCTAGCCTAGTATGTTAAAGAGAAACGAAGAACAAGAATCAATTAAACAACACATAAACATATTGACTGATTAAAGGATAAATGACTTCACTTGATTAAAATATGTGTTCAAGGCTGATACAAGAGGGTTTTTAAGCCCTAAAAATGAGCCTAAAAGCTGCTACACTCTAACTATATTGTTTAGGGTTCGTCTCCCAAAAGTCGTCAAAATCCTGACGTCGTCGCTTCGCCGAATCTTCTTAGGGTTTCTTTGAGGCGACTACGTTCTGACGCCGTAAAATAACTCTCGACGCCGTCTCTTGTAGCTCTGACGGCGTCGTTAGGAATTACGACGCCATCTCTAGGCACTGTACGCGCATCCTTGAAACCGCTTAGTGTAAAGTTGTAATCTTGTCCGGTTTCTTTCTAATTAAGTCCAAGTCCACGTGTATTTCCTACATAACCTCCATAAATTCTAAAAAACAAAAAGGAACGATCTATTTTAAGCGCATATTTTGGGCTTATTTAATATGATTTAAGGGGTGTTGAATGACCCCAAAAAAGTGTATTAAAATGACACCTCATCAATGTTCAATACCCCAATTTGATCAATATGTGGAATTTGCTTTAGGCAAATATTATTTTTAGAAAAGTCAGGATTACACTACTTTATCATTGGGCTCTTCAACTTTTATTAGAAAAAAAAAAAAAAAAAAATCGGCACCAAAGAAGCATTGGCATATGCTAAGAGACAAATATTCGTTTTATCATGCAAAATTGCAGTCAATTCTAGAAGCGGCAAAACCTCATCTCTCATCAATGGTATAACCGGTACCAATTTAATGAAGCTTGAAAATTAAATCACGCAGAGCAGCTAGTCTGCTACAAGTCACGAAACTTCATCGCGCAAGGCGGCACGACCGCTCACCGACACTAATCCCGCCAGTAAAGGGATAAAAAAGCAATAAATAGTAATGTACGTGCATGAAAAAGTGTTCCAAAAAATCATTCTATCCATAAAGAGATGAGAAGCTGTAAATCTTTAACGCAAAAAAGGAATGATAAAATACATAGCTAAATGCATCAATATCCAAATATGATCATCATCCCAACAAAAAATGAGACATGAGCTATGAGTAGCTATTACAAAAATGCTAAATACAAATGGTGACAAGGTGAGAATACATGTATCATCTCACCGATAAAGTCATTTAAAATGCAATAAACTGCAAACATGAAATTGTAATTAGTGAAAATGGTGGAAATGTCCAAATAAAGACATCATCACACTAATAAATCCATTTAAAAAGAAATAGAACACATAAATTTTAATACATAAAAGTGGAGGAATGTCCAAAACAAGACATCGCCCCATCAACAAAGCCATAAAAAGTCAATAAACACGAATAATAACAAAAATGTTTGAGTTAAGACGTTGTCAAACATCAAAGCTAAACATGTATAGATAAAAATACAAAAGTAAAAGTCAAGCGAGCAAGCTTGGGCAAAGCATTGATAAAGTATAAAACTTGACAATGATTAGGCTCAAACACGTTTGAGAAACCTATATGTGGTCTGAGTAACCCATATGTGGAATCGGACTATATGACACAAGAACTGTTTAAAAACGTGTTTATTATGGTTGGAAAAAAACAACTTGGCTCATTAGTAGAGTCTCTCATATGTTATATGACCGACAACTATCAAGACCATACATATATATCATTTGATTTTATATGCATGGTCTAGGGGGAGTAAATGGTTACACCGATTATATTTGGTCTTATGAGACTGATACAAATGAAAAAGTCGAGTAAAATAAATGTTTGTGCATGGATATATAAATGATCTCATCTTGTGTATTAAATAAATCTAAAACGATCCCATCTTGTTATCATCACATCATCTCTCAATGGTTTATGTTAATGGTATAAGTTACCACAAGGTACTATTGGCTTTAGCTTTGAGATTTGGTTACTATGTAAGTACTAACACATACAAATTTACAACTTTACATCTCCTTTGGCATCATGGCTTAAACAAATGTATCACTAACAAGCAAACTTACGACTATTCTTATCAGAAGAGTCATATTTCTCTTAGTTACCATAAAAAGGTTGTGTGCTTAATTCCTATAAGTAGAACCACAATGTAGATCCCATGATCCTCTTTCCACCATTAATGGTTATCTTGTGTTATACACTTCTTTTGGCACACTTAAACTCCTCATAGGCCGCACTTTGGACCCAGAAAGAAACATAAAATTTGGCATTGATAGTTATGTAGGTTGTTTGATGGTATTTTATG
Source organism: Tanacetum coccineum (assembly GCA_026074375.1). NCBI lineage: Eukaryota > Viridiplantae > Streptophyta > Magnoliopsida > Asterales > Asteraceae > Tanacetum > Tanacetum coccineum. Next base: position 38,017 of record BQNB010006821.1, read on the forward strand.
ATTGTACCCATAACATGTGACTACATTGACGGCATGTAATAATTACATCTGATTTAATTGATACAAAGTAGAAGATTTACCAACTCACTAAATTTCATTAAACATTTCGTTTACAACTCCATCTATATTGAACTGGGGGTTATTGAGTTGTTACCCTTATGTTAGTTGTTATACAAGTAGAATTGAAATTTATAGTTAACCACATTGGCACAACCAGGCTAACAAGCAAAAGAAGTAACCAGTGAGTAACCAAACTTAATACCTAAGGCTAAATCATGGATAAGAAAAAGGATATACAAAGATTTGAATATGCAAATGGGTTGGAATAATATCTTTGATCCATCATCCATCTAACAAGTTAGAATGCATGCATAGTTTAAATACACAACATTACCTTTTTGATTTGGATTTCATGGTGATCTCTAACACATAACTAAAGGGTGTTAACAAATCTCTAACCAACTAGTTTGATTCATGATCTCCATACTACACATGTATACAAGTCTATGCACCCTTCAATTTTACTATTCGCTTATATAGACTCGAGGGCTTTAATGAGGTTACCCTTATTTTACCTTGGTGGAGAAATGCATAAAGGGTTAGACATTTTATGTTCTAATAAAATTCTCTATAGTTCATTGATGCAATTTGGAAGATAAGATCATGTCAGATTTGAAAACATTTATATTCTTTTGGAATCAAATCTACACACTATATTTGGTTAGCAACTTGCATAAGATATATTCTATTGCATATACAATTAGGTATGATTCTGTTTTATATGATTTTATCCTAACAAAGGGCCTATAAAATGGCATGCAATATATCAGCTCAAGAAGACGAATCCTTCTTATCACTCTCATATACAGCTTAGTATTCCTAAATAGAGGATCTAAGAAATCTTATCTATAATGATAAAATCATTATTGACTTAATCGTTGAAGAGGGTTCCCCCAAGCTCAGCCTGAGGGCCTCTCTAACGAGCTTTCTATGTCTTTTCAGCACTGTTATTGAAGACCCAAAGTCAAGGTTAGCACAAGTCAAACAACCATCTCAACATCTTGATGATCATGCGGATTTTTGGTAGCATTAGTAATATTAGTTGGTGTTCATATCGACTTCTTATTATTTACTGTATGACAAGATCATGCTTTAGTTTAATTTGAAAGATTGAACAAATATTATAATGTAAAAATTGTTTGTATAAGTTTATGTTAATATTAGTTTCTAGGGTGAAGTGTAAATCATGTGGCTTCAAGTTTCTATAAATTAAAAAAAATCGTCCCAAAACTAAGTTTGTTTTGATTTTGTGTCTAGAAGGTTGACGTGGCAGTGCAAAAAAAACCCATGAAGCGTTATGTGCGTCACGTGAGGGTAGTATCGTCATTTCACGTTTCCTGACGGATTTACACCACACCTATCAAATATTCTAAGGGGTAAATTTGTAATTTACCCTATTACAGAGCCCAATTAACAGCCTTGTTCCAAATGTTTTATATATGTTTGTTTTGTTTTCTTCCCTGAACTCAAATATCACAAGGAAAATCAACAAGATCTTGAGAATGGTTATGTTTTGGCAAAATAGTACACATAGTTTACTCATCCCTGATTTAGGTCTCGTTTATGGTAAGCTTATTTTTGTTTGAATATTTTTGATTATTTTGTATATTGTGTAGTTAAGATCATGCAAGTGAAATCTTGTTGGTGTTTAATGTGTGACGAGGTGTCATTTTATACACTTTTTCAGGATCATTTAACCCCCTAAATCATGTAAATATATCCAAAATACGTGATTAATCATTTTCTTTTTGTGTTTTTAGCACTTGGATAAAATTTGGAGGAAATACACGTGACTTGGACTCAATTTGGGAAAAAGAAGGACAAGATTGCAACATTACACAGAGAGGCTCAAAAAGTGCATACAGTGCGTAGAGATGGCGTTGCGATTTATTACGACGGCGTTAGGATTTTCAAGGGACGGCGTCTAACGAAACTTGAGACGGCTCCTGGACTAACCTAATTCAAGGAGCCCTAGAAGATTCGGTGGGGCGACAACATCACAATTTACAAGCGACGTCATCGCGATTGCTTTCTTATATATACAAACCCTAATTTTGTGTTTTAAAGAGTGGAATTTGGGAGAACTCATAGGGTATCTTAAAGGAATGGGTTTTATCAGTTTTAGGTCGTTTTTAGGGTTCTCAAACCCTTGTGTATCCACCAATTACTCCATGATTAATTAAAGTAAAGTTTTTTTATCTTTTAATCTTTCAATATGTCTATGTATTGTTAATTTATTCGTTTGTTACTTTCAATTAACATGCTAGGCTAAATTAATTATTGTTTTCTTATGATTGCATGAAACTTAGTTTGTAAATCCTTCTACTATTCCTTCTTGTTGATGTGTGCGCGCGTTAGGCTCTAGAAAACTAGCTTCTTAATTGCTTGCGAAGAGACGTCTTGGGAAACATGATTGTGTAAAAAAAGGTACTGGTATGCGTTTAAGTTACACATACATTTTACCAACTAAAATTGGACTTAAATGCACTAAAATCGATACCAATAATTACATTGTTTGGTATGTTTTGCAATTGTATTGTGCAGGTAAAGATTATCACAAGAAAAGGACAAAAAAAAATTAGAAGCAAATCGATAAACCGAGCACTATTGAGGAACGGAAAGAGCGTAAAAGGAATGTCAAAATCAAAGCCAGTCAAAAAAGATCAATTGTAAACCCCAGATGAAAGCCAATTATACAACTTATAAGCATTAAACCCATAAATAAAAGCCCAAGTCCCTTATTTCCATACCCGGCCCAACACTAGCCCACCATTACCACTTAACCCCCGTTAAATCCCATTCCCTTTATAACACCACCGTTAGTCCTTTTAAGGACTAACGGTGCAAACAATTATAATCTCCAAAGGACTAAAGTTACAATATACTCGAGGGACCAATTGTGCCATATCACCAAACTCCTTACCCAATCAAACAAACCTGGTAACCCCTTTTCCCGCTAAACCCTCCATTGTTACTGTTCACCCTTCATCCCCAAAATTACACTTACCCTGAGGTTAAACCCACTTAAACCCTCTTCTAGAAGCTCAAATGATGCAAGGGATGACGTTTTTGGCACCTGACACGTTGGCAATCCAAAAGCAATCATTGGGGAATGATTGCGTGGCAATAATCAAAGGCTATGATGGATTTAAAGAAGCACAAGATGATTTAAAGGGCCAAGATTGAAGCTTTTGTTTCCTCTCACACAAGAAAACGATAAGTAAGGATCTATGTCCTTCTATCCGGCTTTATAAATAGAGGGCTTATCACTTGTGGTTAAGGGCAGAAGTTTATTTTTTGAGTAAGTTTTGTCTAAGTTTTTAGTCTCTTTTTAAGGTATTTCATTTAAGTTTTTAAAGTTATCCTGTATTTCAATTTCCTTTGTAAACGTTTAAGTTTTTAATGAAAATTTTGAGGTTTGTGTTTTAAGTTTCTGTATTTGATCATTATTATAACATGTTAATCTTTGAAAAGCTATGAAACAACTTGTAGATCTTACCTAAAAGCTTCACTAAGCTTTTTGTCTCTTGAATCAAACCTTATTTTACAGTTTAATCTCTTTTATTTCCTGTTTTAATAAAAAAAATCTAAAAAAAAAATACTAAAAAGTTCCACCCCTTAAAACACCTCAGCTTCTTTGGATGATAAGCTAGCTTGGGAAGAGATTGTAGATTTGATTATTTATCCTGTTTTGAGCAAGGGTGTTTGTAAGTTTTCATTTTCACTTTTTAAGCTTATTTACTGTTTTACTGCTTATTATTGCTTATTGTCTATTCTTATTTGCTTATTTGTGCTTTGTTATGATGTCTAATGCTTATGAATGTTTAGTTGTAGTTTAAAATTTCATTTGTGCAAGTTTTCTTTAAAATCTGTCTTAAATAGCTTATCTACTTGCATAATCTGTTTTAGCTTATTTAAGTGCTTATTTGTTATTGAAATATGCTTAATATTGCTTATTATGCTTGTTAGATATCTGGTCTTAAGGGGTTGTTCATAAAAATTTTAAGTTTGCAAGAAAAAAAGGCGTTTTAAGTTTTTAAAGGGGTGTTTGGTTTAACTGATTTTGAAGATCAAAACGGGTCAAAATGAGTTAAGTCTTTTGTGTCACCTTAGTTTAACTTAAAATCATCATAAAGTTCAGTTGTTAAAAGTTTTTATGTATTAAAACTCAAAATTAAGGTTTTAAGAGTTCATGGTTTGAAACTGTTAAGTTATAGCTTATTCTAGTTGCTTATTTGATTGAGCTTTGCTTATTGTTGCTTTTGTGAAGTTTTTGTGTTTATTCATGTGTTAAAACAAGTTAGGTTCATAGCTCAATAGCCTGCATTTTTGTTTTGAGGTTTTTGCTAAAACTGTCAAAAAAAGTGCTAAGTGTTGAATAGTTTGAGAAACTGCTTTTTCATTTGCTTATTGTTGCTTATCCTGAATTTCAAAATGCTTTTTGAGTGTTGATTATTGTTTTTTGAGGTCTAAAGTCAATTGTTGTGGTTAAAGTTCATAAGGGGGATCTTGTTTGTGGAGCTTATTTTTAATAGCTCAAAAAGTGCCCTTGATGTTTCCTTTTGTTTTTAGCCATTTTGTCTTTTTGCCTTATCTGAGATTATTTGTTTATTTCTTTTTCATATTTAGGTTTTAGCATTCTTATTAGGTTAGTGTAAAGGTCCCTATTTACTTATTCCTTTAGGTTTAAGCTTATTTGAGCTTATTAGCATTCTAGCTTAAAAACCTTAAGCTTTATAGCTTTTTAAGTATTCTGTCTAATTTGCTTTCTATAGCTTAAACTCTTTGCTTATTTTTGTTTTTTCATGCTTATTAGGACTAGCCTATAAGCTGTTATAAGCCATTTGCTTTGCCTTAGCTTATTTAAGTTAGAAAATAGCCTAGCAGTCTTAAGTTGCTACCTAGCAGTATTAACTTAAAAGTTAGTACTGCTGAGTTCATAAGCTCATTCTAGGCTTATTGAGTTGCTTATTTTTGTTTTTAAGAGCTTTTTAGATATGCCTTATCATCTGTTTTAGCTTAATTCCCTTTTTGGTTTGCTTATTTGAGCTAAATTGCACAACGTTGCTTTTTAGTGGATAAGTATAGTTTTGGCTTATTCTGTCTTTCTTAGTTATTTGTTGTTCTTGTTTCGTGCTTTAAAAAAAACATGTTTTTTGTATAAGTGCTTATTTTTAATCACTCTAAAAAGTTGTTATTTTTTATTAAAAAAAAATATGGAGGAGTATTAAAAAACATTTGGGAATTAGGGAATTCAAGGTGTGGAGAAGGCATCGATCCCGCGACCTCACCTATTCGACCAAACGTTTTTATAAACACCACAACGACTTACCAACTCTCCTTTGGGACTTTTTCAGGTTTAAGTTTGCAAATTTATTTCCTTATAGTAGTTGTAGGTTTTTTTTAAAAGGGGGTTTTATAAGCAGTTTTGACTTATTTCTAGCTTAATCGTAAGCAATTTTCCCACATTTATTTTTCTTAGATTCTACATTGTTCAAAGCTAATTTTCTTGAATTTCAGTTTTTTTATTAAATATTTAGTATTTTTAACATTTATTTCATTTAAATCATTTTTTAATTCATAAAAAAAATGTCAAAAAATGATAATCCTTTTTAAAAAAATTCTTTTAATATTTAGAACATAGGGAAATTAGATTTGCTTTCTTAGGGTGGGTTTAAATTCAATATTTTGGTTTTTAAAGAACGAGATTGATCCGTTCATGTTTTTAGAGTTTTTAAGCCCTGATCTCTTCCGTTTTTGATCTAGTTTTCTTTGTTCTAGATTTTTAGTCAATTAAGACTTATAAAAACCAAAAAGATCATTTTAGGACTTAATTTTGTTAATTTAGGGTTTTAAGTCCCGTTTAGGATTCTCGTTTTGCATTTTTAGTAAAATTTGTTTTCCTTTAAGTGTTTTTAAGTTTTTGCCTTAATTTTCCCGTAGTTTTAGAAAACTAATATCAATCTTGTTCCATTCAAGCATCGATTCTCAAAACGACTCTCGACTTTCAATTGCATTCCTCGTTGGGGAAACGACCTGGGAATCATACTCCCGGATTACTATAATTGTGATTTTTTGATTCTTACCCCCTTATATTTATATATTTATATATAAGTATTTTATATTTATATATTATATATTTATAAAAGGTATTTGATTCAAATTGAATCAGTTTTTTGCGCCGCTGCCGGGGAGGATTGCATCCGATTGTTGAAGCCGTTTGAAAATTTTTGTTTGAAGATCCTTCCGTGTGAAGTTATTTTGTTTATTTTCTTATAAAAAAATATATATGCAAAAAGATTTTTCTTTAATTTAGTATAATTATAATATAAAAACAAGAAAAAACCAAAAATATAAAAACATTATCCATAAAAAAAATATATAAAAAATCACAAGTTGGTAAAAGAACACCAACATATAATACTTTCAACTGAAGTATTATCCATAAATAAGTTCCCGAACCAAAGAAAAAAACTTACCTTTTGTGTCTCTCGTGAGGTACGGCTCACCTTTGAAAGTTAAACAAACTCCTTTGTGCGTTTTTCTTTTAAAGAGTTACCGAGAAGCAAGTTGATTATTAGGTTTAAGTGTCTTATCTCATTGTCTGTATTTAGAATTCATTGTGAATACATTGTTGAAAAACAAAAAAAAAATCAAAAAAATAAAAAACCAAAAAAAAATTTTAGTATAAATTTTCTTTTTACATTTTAGTGCATGCGCACTCGTTTTCAATCTCGTAATTCTAATCGTCAACAACAACAAGTCAACCCGACTTTTGTTGAACCATTTAATCTTGTTGAACCAATTGAAAATCAAGCTCCTCCCGTAGTTACGATGGCCGATAATCGTACTATGGCTCAATTACTCGAAGCAACCCACCATAGGTTACGAGGAAGCAATCGTTATGCCGAAATTCCACCGCGGCAACTTTGTGCTAAGCACGGTTTGCTTACCATCGTCAAAACAAACAATTTCGGACCATGACAAATAGCCTCATGCTCACATACGGATATGTCACAAGATCACCTTCTAGATGGTGAAGTTCCCGAAAGCGTCTCGAGTACGTCGGTAAAGTTATGTTTTCAATTTTCTCTCGAGGGTACAGCCCCCCAGATTTGGCTTGAAAAAGAACATCCTCGATCGATTCTTAACATGGGATGATCTTGTTTCGAAGTCATAAACAAAATTTGTCCTCCTTCCAAACCAACAAATCTCTTGAAATGAAATCACGAGATATTCAACAACGATTGATGAAATTTCTTCACGTGGGCATGGGACCGATTCAATGATCTTCTTCAGGCATGCCCATATTATGGATTTTCAGGATTACATGAACTCGATACTTTCTATAATGCTTTGTAAACTCATAATGATCAAGATTCGTTGAATTCCGCCGCGGGTGGTAAATTTTTGGATAAAATGCCCCGTGATTGCCTAAGAATCATTGAAAGCAAATCCAAAGTTCGTAATTCACATAACAAACCAGTTGTTGCAAAAGTGAGTGCGAGCAGTTCTACCCCCGGTATTTCTCCCGATGTTGCCAAACTTAAAGATATGGTGAAAGCTTTACTTCTCGATAAGAAAAACCAAACCCAAGCTCCCGCTCCCGTCAAAGCGGTCGAGGAAAGTTGTGTTTCTATATGTAAGGTACTCATTCTTTACCGAAATTGTCCCGCCACCAGATGGCAACGTTTATCGTGACAATATTTCAAGAAAGGTTTTCCCAAGCAGCCGCAACTAATTTAATTCAAGGAAATACAGTTACGAGGCCCGATTGCTATTCAAATTCGGACCTCTCGGTTTTTCCTCTCGTTCAACAAACAAAGGAATACCAAAACTGTTACAACCAAAACGAAGGGAATAATTACAACAAAGCCAAAATTTATCGACCCTCCGATTAATCAACCCCCCTGGTTCACTAAGCTCCACCTTACCAAGCTCCGGCTCCTCAAACACAAGTGTTGGTAAAGACGATTTTTAAAAGCTACGTCAAGGCTAATGATGTGGTTATGAGAAACATGCAAGACCAAAACCAAAACTTGCAAAAACAAATGACAATTTAACGGACATGCTTCCAAATTCATGATTCGTAATACCGCTTCTACTTCAAGGTTCAGGGACACTCCCTATAGTAATACAAATACTAACCCGGAAGGTAGATTTGAAGGGTATTTCCACACGAAGAGGTGTTGCTTTTCAAAGGACCACGATTCTATTACTTCTTCTTTTTCCTCCTAAAAGTACGTGGAACGTGAACCCACGGTGACAAAGGACACGAGCTTCCTTACTATTAACGGAAGGTTATAGTTACCAAAGATGTCCAACCTCCGGTTGTCCAAGTTCAACCTCAAGTACCAAATTCTGAGCACGTTGTTGCTCCCGTTAGTGCTCTGATGCCTAACTTGTAACCGTCAATTCCGTATCCTTCGAGACATAATGATGAAAGGCGCCGTGAAAAAGCGAACGTAAAACTTGAGAAATTTCTTCGGAATACTTTAAAGATTTGAAGTTTCGAAATTAGCTTAACGGATGTTTGATTTTATGCAAAATTTGCCTCAATCTTCAAAGCCTTAATTTAGTAACAAAGAAAAATTAGTAAGATGGCTCTAGAACTCCTTTGAATGAGCATTGTTCGGCGGTTATCCTAAAAAAGTTACCCGAAAAACTTGGAGACCCCGACAAATTTCTCATACCGTGTGATTTTCCCGGAATGGATGAGTGCTTAGCTTGGCCGGATTCTTGGCGCTAGAATAATAAATCTCATGCCATTACCGGTGTGAAAAGCTTATCTTCCGAAGCTCACTCTACTTGTATGACCTCTTGAATTGCGGACAGTTTCGATTACCCAATGACCGATCGGTTTCGCGAAGATGTCTAACCTAAAGTAGGAAAGTTCAAATTCCCGGCCGACTTTGTAGTCGTAGACTTTGTGTACCATCCCGAGTCCCCCTAATTCTCGGGAGATCCTTCTTAAAGACCGGACGTGCTTTGATTGATGTTTACGAAGGAGAATTAACTCTTGTGTTGGAAAAGAAGCAGTTAACTTTCTAATCTTGACGAGACTTCGAGTACTCCTCTAATTACGATGATATGACGGCAAACCGAATCGACGTCATTGAAATGGCTTGTGAGGAGTATTCTCAAGAAGTTCTCGGTTTCTCCGATGTGATCGCGAGTGGCAATCCCACTCCTTATTATGACCCGATCGTTTCTACCTCTTCTCCGACTCTCACTCCCTTCGGGGATAGTGATTTTCTTCTCGAGGAAGTCGATGCTTTCCTCGCTATTGAAGATGATTCAACTTCACCGGAAGTTGATGACTCTTACTATGACCCGGAGGAGGATATTCTTCTTCTTGAATCATTTCTTAATGATGATCCATCATTACCTCCTCCCACTCAAGGAAACTATTTGCCTGAAATTCGAAAAGAACTAAAAGTTTGTGAAGCTAAAACTGATAAATCTTCAATTGATGAACCTCCCGAAGTCGAACTCAAGGACTTACCTCCTCATCTCGAATACGCATTTTTGGAAGGTAACGACAAGTTGCCCGTTATAATTGCTAAAGACTTGAGTGTCGAGGAAAAATCCGCTCTCATAAAGGTTTTGAAGTCACACAAGCGAGCCATCGCTTGGAAACTCTCTGACATCAAGGGTACTAACCCGGAATTTTATACTCACAAGATTCTTATGGAAGAGGACTACAAACTGGCGGTTCAACTCCAAAGACGGGTAAATCCAAAGATCTACGATGTCATCAAAAAGGAGGTTAAAAAACTTCTTAACGCCAGATTAATTTACCCGATCTTGGATAGTCCTTGGGTAAGCCCCGTACATTGTGTACCGAAAAAAGGTGGCTTTACCGTTGTTGAAAATGATGAAAACGAGTTAATTCTGACTCGATTGGTTATGGGTTGGCGTGTATGCATTGACTACCGCAAGTTAAATGAAGCCACCCGTAAAGACCACTTTCCACTACCGTTTATGGATCAAATGCTTGAGAGATTAGCGAGAAATTAGTATTATTGTTTTCTCGATGGTTTCTTGGGTTACTTTCAAATTCCCATCGACCCTCATGATCAAGAAAAGACAACATTCACGTGTCCTTACGGAATATTCGCCTACCGTCGCATGTCTTTTGGCTTATGCAATGCACCAAGCATGTTCCAGAGGTGTGGGCTATCTTTCATGATATGATCGAAAAAATGATGGAAGTCTTCATGGACGACTTTTCGGTCTTTGGGAATTCATTTGAAAATTGCCTCTCTCGTGTAGACAAGATGCTTCAAAGGTGTGAAGACACCAATCTTTGTCTAAATTGGGAAAAGAGTCATTTTATGGTAAAGGAAGGCATTGTCCTTGGCCATAAGATTTCCAAAAAAGGGATTGAGGTTGATAAAGCCAAAATCGATGTGATTGCTAAGTTACCTCATCCCACCACCGTTAAGGGTGTTCGGAGTTTTCTCGGTCATGCCGGTTTCTACCGACGGTTCATTAAGGATTTTTCCAAAATTTCTTGACCGATGACTCATCTTCTTGAGAAGAATACTCCGTTCATTTTCTCCGATGATTGTATTCAAGCTTTTCAAACATTAAAGAAAAAACTTACTGAAGCTCCAATCTTGATTGCTCCAGACTGGGACCTACCCTTTGAGCTTATGTGCGATGCAAGCGACTTTGCCATAGGTGCAGTCTTGGGGCAACGTCATGAAAAACACTTTAGGCCTATACACTATGCTAGTAAAACAATGAATGAGGCGGAATCGCATTACACCACGACAGAGAAAGAAATGTTAGCCGTAGTGTATGCCTTTGAAAAATTCTGATCGTACCTCATCTTGAACAAAAACGTAGTGTATACGGATCACTCTGCCTTAAAATATCTCTTTGCTAAAAAAGATTCCAAGGCAAGATTGCTTCGATGGGTTCTCCTCCTTCAAGAGTTTGATTTCAATGTAATTGATACAAAAGGAGCTGAGAATCTCGCTGCCAATCATCTTTCCCGATTAGAAAACCCGTATGAAAATGTTCTCGACCCAAAGGAGGTGAATGAACAATTTTCGCTCGAGACACTTAATATGGTGACTTCTCGTAGTGACTCAATTACCCCGTGGTTTGCCGATTATGCAAATTACCACGCGGGGAATTTCATTGTTAAAGGGATGTCGTCTCAACAAAAGAACAAGTTTTTTAAGGATGTTAAACATTACTTTTAGAAAAGGTTTTTAACTCAGGATTTTATTGGCCCATGATTTACAAAGATGCCCATGACTTGGTCACCCGATGTAACACTTGTCAGCGTCAAGGAAAATTTTCGCAACGTGATGAAATGCCTCAAAATTCCATCCAAGTTTGTGAAATCTTTGAAGGATTTTATTGGCCCACGATTTACAAGATGCCCATAACTTGGTCACCCGATGTGACACTTGTCAGCAATCAAGGATAAATTTTCGCAACTGGATGAAATGCCCCAAATTCCAATCCAAGTTTTTGTGAAATTGTGACGTGTGGGCATAGATTTCATGGGGCATTTCCCTCTTCACAGGGAACCAAATAATATACTCGTGGCCATCGACTACTGGATCCAAAATGGGTTGAAGCAAAAACGCTCATTCCCCACAACGACACCCGAGATTATGTTTGCAACTTTCTAAATCTCTCTTTGCCCGATACGGTGCCCTCTGTGCTATCATAATGATCGCGGAACTATTTTTGCAATCACAGTTTGTAAAGGTCATGCTATAAAAATATAGGAGTTCCCACCGTCTCTTCCAACGATAGCGTACACCCACAAACAAGTTGGGCAAGTTGAGGTATCCAATCGAGGTTTTGAAACGAATCCTTGAAGGACCGTAGGCGAAAACCGGCCTCTTGGTCGGTAACAAACTAGATGATGCACATCTAGGCCTTCGGACAAGCTTACAAAACACCCATCGGGTGGCACCCCATACAAGCTATATATAAAGAGGCAATCATCCTACCGATCGAGCTCGAGCAACAAAGCCTACTTAGGCCTGGCCTTAAAGCATGCAAACTTTGACCTTGAGACCGCGGGTGATCATCGTAAAGTTCAACTCAATGAATTAAATGAACTTCGTGATCATGCCTATGAGAACTCTTTGATCTATAAAGAGAAAACAAAGAGGATCCATGACTCAAAGATCAAAAACCGCGTTTTCAACGTCGGTGATCAAGTCCTCCTCTTTAACTCTAGATTAAAGATGTTCTCTGGCAAGTTAAAATCCCGTTGGTCCGGACCGTTCACCATTTCCCAAGTCTTTCCATATGGCACCGTTGAGTTATCTCAAAACTCCGGGCCAAATTTCAAGGTGAACGGTCATCGAATTAAGCACTACTTTGGAGGGGACGTACCAAAATTGGTTGTCCCGGATCTCCAAACCTTCCCCAAGGACAACTAAATGCGGGGATTGGGTCAAGCTTAGTGACCCTAAACAAGCGCTTCGTGGGAGGCACCCCATGCTTATCCTTTTATTATTTTCTTTCTTATTTCTATTGTGATGTGAGGAGGCTTGTACTCTTCCGTTTCTTGTTGTTTGTGCTTGTGATTTTTTGTAGGATTTACCCAAAAAATTTTGAAGACTCTCGTGTTTGGTGTTTTGTCCCGGTCCACTCGAGCTTCCTAGCCTTTGCTTGCCATTAGTTTGGGGAAATCCGATATCCTAATCTTATCGACTAACGTTTATCTTTAAGCATACTTAATAAACGGCTTAGGATTTACGTAGAGACCCTTCTTAAAACATTGAGGACAATGTTCAACTCTGGTATGGGGGGTCTATCGATTTGATTATGCCTGCAGCTGTTGTTCTCACGTACCCCGTTTTTCCACAAAAAATTAAAATAAGTGTTTTGTCATAATTTTTGACTTTCCTGCTGGGTAGGATAAGAATAAATTTTGACCTGATCGAGCGTGTTGAGCTCTAGCTTGTTCCTTAACTTTTAGGCTAAGCGTTTGCAGATATTCGCGAAGAACAAAAAATGATAGTGTTAAGTATGAGTAGGATGTTAAACAAGGATTATTTGGAAATCTTAAGAGCTCATGTATGTAATTTGTGGCTTTTTCTCCCATAAGCTCTTAACCGGATTAATAATACGTGCTATTTTTGGAGATTAAACTTAAATCAACAATTTTTATGTAGAATATAGCAAAAATTTTAGTCTTAGTTCAAACTTATACTTACTGAAAAAAGTTTGTTGCATCTTGCCGGCTCACAACCGATGTTGCAGCCTTCTAAAAGGTCGAGGGTTACAATTGCCAAAATGTTAAATATTAAGTTTAAATTAATAAATAGACTTCTTTTTGTTAAATTCAAATATGCTTTTAAACTTTGACTAATCTATTTTAAAGCTATGTATATTCGGGAAACCTGAGAGTTTTTGAAACCTAAGGTCCGTGAGTCCCGATACTAGTCTCTGTGGGGTGTCAAAAGCCTGGTCACTTAGCCGAGAGGTTGGGATGTGCCAAGACGAAAGTCGCTACATGGGATGATCTCGCCTTCAAACTCATAATTCTCGGGTGAAACGTGAAACATATAATTTTGGAAAAACGTTGATTCATGGTTGAAATTCAAAATAGCACATACACCTAAGATATAATAATTATCGGGAGTGAAAAGTTCACATGTTGCAAATATGAGTAGTGTTAGCATCTTAACTGATATTTAGCGGTGATTTTGTTTTAAGCTTGGTTTGGAGCTAGTGAAAAGTCGAGGACGATAAATTTATCCTTTTTGGGGCATTTCCCGTGTGGAGAATATGAATATGCACCTCCAGCAGAACTCTCAGCTGCAGTATTGGAGGAAGCCAACAAATTTCAGAAAACTTGCCTCCAATGTAAATTCTACCCATGCCCAGCAAAATGTGCCTTAGAGCATTATATTGTGAACAACCGATAGAAAGCAGCATTCTACTAATTGGATTACCTTCTTCCTTTTATAGTAGGAATTTCTCTCTCGAACCCTAGAACCGGCGAGGAACCCGAGAAAGGAGAATGTTTAAAGCTTTCAGCGAGCTACTTTACAAAGGAACGTAGTTTCTCGGGAACCAAAAGGTTCCCGGTAATCGGCCGCATCGGCCCGGTAACCTTCATTACCGTCAGCATTTGGTACTCTCTCGATAGCTTCAATAATTCACTGAATTTGGTGTAATAAACCGCAAGCCCTTTAGAAAGAAAGAAAAAAAAATATAAGAAAGGTTTGGTTACGGGAACCAACGGTGAAGAAGGTTACCTACTTTCGGTGGACGTGGAGCCAACGAGTTCAGTCGAACAGCGTAACGAGTCTAAGGTTACAGAAGAGTTCGCCAACTTTGATAGGCATAGCATTGCAAGCAAATAGAGCAGAGAGCTCGGATCGAAATGCATCTTGTTCTATGATCCCTAACGGTTATGAAAATAATGAAAGTCAAATTAGTTAGTTGCTAAAAAAATGAGAAATTAGGAAAGATACAAAATTAGTAGGAATAAGTGTTTATCTTTAAAAATGGTAAAAATGGGGCTTTTTTAAACTCTTGATTCTTTAATTCCCCTCGATGAACACTTAGCTACTTTTTGAGGTAATTAGTCGAGGGGGATCAAGATTCTTAGTTTTCTAAGTGCTTACTTAAAGCATTGCGTGAGGACACGGCAATATCTTAGTATGGGGGATTTTGGTATGTGTTTAATTACAAATACCTTTGACCACTAAAACCGGACTTAAATGACTAAAAACGTACCAAAAATACATTGTATTTGTATGTTTTGCATTTGTATTATGCAGGTAATGGATATCCAAGAAAAGGACAAAAAATCAAAGCCAAAACGACAAAACCAAGCACGAGAACGAAAAGACCGTGAGAAGTCAAAAATGCCAAGTCAAAGTAAACAAAAGTCAAAAAGTCAAAGTCAACCCCGAAATGAGGCATTAGAAAGAGCATCGAAAACCAAACTCGAAAACCTAAATTGCCAAAAGTGGGCCCACCCGTACCCACCTAGTGGGCCCAAGACAACCCACTTATATCTTATAAAGCCTTAAGCCATAATAAAAGCCCAACACCATTTTTTTATCTATATCCGGCCCAACAACACCGAGCCCAAACCAACACCTTTATAACATTCACCTCCCATTATCCCTTACCCCTTTTATAATTTAACCCCGTTAGTGCAACACCAACAAAAACTTCAAGGGCCAAATATAAAAGAAACAAGGATTGTCTTTGCAACACACTTATACACTTTCAGGGACCTTTCTTGTCATTTTCCAAACTTCAAATAACAGCATCATCTCCCAGGATACTGTCCCCGCTTCCAGACAAAACACCATCCCCCTTTCTTCTCCCCTATGTCGACCAACACCTTTGCCAACCTTATCCTACCAATTTCTACCTTGGCAATCCTTAGCTCCCCTATTTGTTCAAGGAAAATGACAAGAAATCAATGGCCAAGATCAATTGGCTTGGGAACACTCAAATTTGGACGGCTATGATGACATTTATGACCTCTCTCACACAAGAAGCACGCCTGCAAAAGCTCTCAGCAAAGAAACACGCCTCCTAGAACCTTCATTAGTGTAGTATAAATATGCTCATTTGTAAACCTTTGGGCATCTAAATTTTTAGTAGTTTCAGCTTATATTTTAATGTTTTCTAGTCTATTGTAATCTTTTTTAAGCCTTGTACTGATTTATAAAGTTTAATGAAAAATTGAGTTTTGATGTTATAATCCTGTTTCTAAGTTAAAGTTTATTACGTTTTAAAACTGTTTCACAAGCTAACAAAAACTCTTTTTACAACTTTCTTAAGCTGTTAACTTAAGCATTGTAAGTTTTTCCATAACTTATAAAGCTTAAGTCCTATTTCACCAAAAATCACTCAAAAAGCTCAAATGGATGATAAGCTTACAATGGAAGAGCTTATGGGTTTTACTAGCTTGTTTCTAACAAGCTAAAGCTTGTAGAATAGCTCTAAGAGCACTTGTTTGCCCTATTTAAGCAAGGGCTTTTATAAGTCTTCATTTTTCATTTTTAGCTTATCTACTGTAGAATTGCTTATTTGTGCTTACTGCTTGCTTATCTTTGTTTATTTATGCTTATTTATTATGCTTGTCTTGTAGTTTAGAAGTCATTAGTTTAAGTTTTCTTAAATTTCTGTCTATTTTAGGTTATAATTGCATAATCTGTCTCAGCTTATTTAAGTGCTTATTTGTTGTTGAAGTTTGCTTAAAAGTATCTAATATACCTATTTAACATCTGGTATTTGCAAAGTTTGGCTTTAAATCAAAGTTTTCAGTTTAAAAAGTGAAAAAAAAATACTTAAGGGGGTGTTTGGTTTAGCCTGCAAAATGGGTCAAAAAGGGTTGCTGTCTATTTTGACCCACTTTTGGATATTTAACCATTATTTTTAAAAGCCTGTTTAAAACTCGTTTTTTTGATCTATTGCTTAAGGTTGAATTCATTTAAGGTTTTATGCAAAGTGTTGTTTGAATCTGTGAGCTTATAGCTTATTTTATCTGCTTATTTGATCATGCTTTTGAATCTTGTGGAAAGTTTGATGTTTTTGTGTTTGTACAAGTCTTAAAACAAGCTAGGATCATAGCTCTATAGCCTGCATTGTTTGGTTTGTGTTTTACCAAAACTGTTAAAAAAGTGCTAAATGTTGAAAATTTTTGAGAAATGGCTTTTTCATTTGCTTATTGTTGCTTATCCTGAATTTCAAACTCCCTTTTGATTGTTGATATAAGCTCTTTGAGGTCAAACCTTAATCTGTTTGTAGGTTATTAAGTCATAAGGATCTGTTTATCTGAATTTCGAACTGCTTTTTCTTTGTTGCTTATTGTCGTTTTTTGGCCATTCTTCTTAGTGGTATAAGCCACTAAGCCATAAGAATCCTTTTGCTAGCTTATTTTTAAGCTAGAAAAGTCCCCCTTGGCCTGTTTGCTTATCAGTTTTGGCCAAAAAGCTATTTGCTTATTTAGGCTTATTAGCTTATTGCTTTTGCTTATTTTAGGTTTAGTTTAGCTTATTAAGTTAGATTAAGCCCATTTGAGCTTATTCTTTTTAGTTTAGAGCTTATTTAAGCTTATTTGCATTTTAGCTTAAAATTTCTTAAGTTTTATAGCTTTTTAAGTTTTCTGCCATTCTAGCTTATTGTAGTTGCTTATTTTTGTTCTTAAGTGCTTTTTAGATATGCCCTTTTATCTGTCTGAGCTTATTTTAAGTTTTCATTTGCTTATTAGTGCTTAAAATTGCAAACAGTTTGCCATTTTATAGCTTAGTATAGTATAGCTTAATCTGTCTACTTTTTTAACTTATTTCGTGCTTATTTTTAATTTATAAAAAAAGTGCTTTTGTAAAATTTGATTATTTAGTGCTTTTCTAAAAAGTTGTAAAAAATGGAAAACAAAAACATTTAGGATTAGGAGAAGTCCTAGGTGAGCAAGGCTCGAACTCGGGATCTCACCCTTATCACCAAACGTTTTTTACACACCACACGCACTACCAACTCGCCCTTGGGACTTTTTCAGTTTAAGTTTGCAAAATCAATTCTTTATAGTAATTTTAGCCCTTTTAGTATAATAAGTTGTTTTAGCTTATTTCACAGCTTATTTGATAAGCTGTTTTCACCACTTCATTTTTCTTAAATTCCTCACTGTCTAAGCTACTTTTCATGATTTTTTCAGTTTTTTTATAAATTGTTTAGTATTTTTTATATTTAATTTTCGTTAAAATCGTTTTTAATTCATAAAAAATTATAAAAAGTCAAAAAAATATATTTCTTTTTTAGAAAATTTTCTTTTAACGTTTAGAACATAGAAAAGTTAGATTTGCTTTCGTAGGGTTAAAATTGCAAAATTTGGTTTTTTAAAGAAAGGGATTGAATCCCGTTCATGTTTTTAGTGATTTTAAGCTCAAATCTTTTCCGTTTTTGGTCTAGTTTTCTTTGTTCTAGCTTTCTAGACAATTAAGACATATAAAAACCAAAAAGATCATTTTAGGACTTAATTTTGATAATTTAGGGTTTTTAGGTCCCGTTTATGATTCTCGTTTTGCGTTTTTAGTTAAAATTGTCTTACCTTAATTATTTTTAAGTTTTTGCCTTAGTTTTCCCGTAGTTTTAGATAACCAATCATAATCTTATTCCATTCAAGCATCGATTCTCAAAACGACTCTCGACTTTCAATTGCATTCCTCGTTGGGGATAACGACCCGAGAATTATACTCCCGGTTTACTACAATTGAGAATTTTTGATTCTTATCCTATTATTTATATATTTATAAGTATATTTTATATTTATATTTTATATTTATATTTTTAAAGGGTATAATCAAGTCCAATCATAAATCCTAAGCTGTTTATTAAGTATGCTTAAAGATAAACGTTAGACGATTAGATTAGGATATTGGATTTCCCAAATGAAGCTGGGGATTTGAAGCTCGAGTGATCGAAGGACAAAACCGCGAGCACATGAGGCTTCAAAAATCTGGGACAATCCTGGACAATAAACCACAAAAACACAAGCAAACGAGAATGGGAAAAGGCACACCTTCTCACAACAAAAAACACTTATTCATTACTACATAATATAACTACGGATAAGCATGGGTTGCCTCCCACGAAGCGCTTGTTTAGGGTCACTAAGCTTGACCCAATCCCCGAATTCATTTATCCTTGGGGAAGGTTTGGAGATCCGGGACAACCAATTTTGGTACGTCCCCTCCAAAGTAGTGCTTAATTCTATGACCGTTCACCTTGAAGTTTGGCCCGGAGTTTTGAGATAACTCAACGGTGCCATATGGAAAGACATGGGCAATGGTGAACGGTCTGGACCAACGGGATTTTAACTTGCCCGAGAACATCTTCAATCTAGAGTTAAAGATAAGGACTTGATCACCGACGTTGAAAACGCGGTTTTTGATCTTTGAGTCATGGATCCTCTTTGTTTTCTCTTTATAGATCAAAGAGTTCTCATAGGCATGATCACGAAGTTCATTTAGTTCATTGAGTTGAACTTTACGGTGATCACCCGCGGTCTCAAGGTCAAAGTTTGCATGCTTCAAGGCCCAGTAGGCTTTGTGCTCGAGCTCGATCGGTAGATGACATGCCTTTCCGTACACGAGCTTGTATGGGGTACACCCGATGGGTGTTTTGTAAGCGGTACGGAAGGCCCAAAGTGCATCATCTAGTTTATCCGACCAAGATGCACGGTTCTCGCCCACGGTCCTTTCAAGAATTCGTTTCAAGCCACGATTGGATACCTCAACTTGCCCACTTGTTTGTGGGTGATACGCGGTGGAGAGACGGTGAGTAACTCATAATTTAAGCATGACCTTTGCATACTGGTCATTGAAAAAATGGGTTCCGCGATCACTTATGATAGCACGAGGGGCACCGAATCGGGCGAAGAGAGATTTAAGAAATTTGCAAACAACTCGGGCGTCGTTGGTGGGGAGCGCTTTCGCTTCAACCCATTTTGACAAGTAGTCGACGGCCACGAGTATATATTTGTTCCCTCGTAAAGACGGGAACGGCCCCATGAAATCGATGCCCCACACATCAAAGATTTCACAAACTTGGATGGAATTTTGTCACGTTGCGAAATTTTTCCTTGACGCTGACAAGTGTCACATCGGGTGACCAAGTCATGGGCATCTCGGTAAATCGTGGGCCAATAAAATCCTGAGTCAAAAACCTTTTTGGCGGTGTAGTTGGCACCGTAATGTCCCCTGGTGGGTCCACTATAGCTTCTTGGCCCGTAACACACCGCCGGATCACTTGATCCGCACATATTTTGAACAAATAAAGGTCGTCCCAAAAGTAGTGTTTAACATTCTTGAAAAACTTGTTCTTTTGTTGGGACGACATCCCTTTAACAATGAAATTTCTCGCGTGGTAATTTGCAAAATCGGCAAACCACGGGGTACTTGAGTCACCACGTTAAGTGTTTCGAGAGGAATTGTTTCATTTATCTCTTTGGGTCGAGCACATTTTCATACGGATTTTCTAATCGTGAAAGATGATCGGCCGCGAGATTCTCGGCTCCTTTTGTGTCAATTACTTTGAATTTGAACTCTTAAAGGTGGAGAACCCACCTGAGCAATCTCGCCTAGGAATCTTTTTTAGCAAATAGATATTTAAAGGCGGAGTGATCCGTATACACTATGCTTTTGTTCAAGATGAGGTAAGACCGGAATTTTTCGAAGGCATACACCACTGCTAACATTTCTTTCTCTGTCGTGGTGTAATGCGATTCAGCCTCGTTCATTGTTTTACTAGCATAGTGTATAGGCCTAAAGTGTTTTTCATGACGTTGCCCCAAAACCGCACCTATGGCAAAGTCGCTTGCATCGCACATAAGCTCAAAAGGTAGGTCCCAGTCGGGGGCAATCAAGATTGAAGCTTCGGTAAGTTTTTTCTTTAACGTTTCAAAAGCTTGAATACATTCATCGGAAAAGATGAACGGAGTATTTTTTTTCTCAAGAAGATGAGTCATCGGTCGGGAAATTTTGGAAAAATCATTATTGAACCGTCGGTAAAAAACGGCATGACCGAGAAAACTCTGAACACCCTTGACGGTGGTGGGATGAGGTAACTTAGCAATCACATCGACTTTCGCTTTATCGCCCTTAATCCCATTTTTGGAAATCTTATGGCCAAGGACAATGCCTTCCTTAACCATGAAATGACTCTTTTCCCAATTTAAACAAAGATTGGTGTCTTCGCACCTTTGAAGCAAATTGTCTACACGAGAGAGGCAATTTCCGAATGAATTCCCAAAGACCGAAAAGTCGTCCTTGAAGACTTCCATCGTTTTTTCGATCATATCATGAAAGATAGCCATCATACACCTTTGGAACGTGCCCGGTGCATTACATAAGCCAAAAGGCATGCGACCTTTAGGCGAACATTTCGTAAGGACACGTGAATGTTGTCTTTTCTTGATCATGAGGGTCGATGGGAATTTGAAAGTAACCCGAGAAACCATCAAGAAAACAATAGTACTCGTTTCCCGCTAATCTCTCAAACATTTGATCCATAAACGGTAGTGGAAAGTGGTCTTTACGGGTGGCTTCATTTAACTTTCAGTAGTCAATGCACACACGCCATCCTGTAACCAATCGATTCAGAAATAACTCGTTTTCATCATTTTCAACAACGGTAAAGCCACCTTGTTTAGGTACGCAATATACGGGGCTAACCTAAGGACTATTCGAGATCGGGTAAATTAATCCGGCGTTAAGAAGTTTTTCAACCTCCTTTTTGATGACATCATGGATTTTTTGATTCACCCGTCTTTGGTGTTGGACCGCCGGTTTGTAGTCCTCTTCCATTAGAATATTGTGAGTACAAAATTCCAGGTTAATACCCTTAATGTCGGAGAGTTTACAAAAGATGGCTCGCTTGTGTGACTTCAAAACCTTTATGAGAGCGGCTTTTTCCTCGAC
Source organism: Tanacetum coccineum (assembly GCA_026074375.1). NCBI lineage: Eukaryota > Viridiplantae > Streptophyta > Magnoliopsida > Asterales > Asteraceae > Tanacetum > Tanacetum coccineum. Next base: position 59,511 of record BQNB010006821.1, read on the forward strand.
ACTCAAGTCTTTAGCAATTATGACGGGAAACTTGTCGTCACCTTCCAAAAATGCGTATTCAAGATGAGGAGGTAAGTCCTTGAGTTCGACCTCGGGAGGTTCATCAATTGAATATTTATCATTTTTAGCTTCACAAACTTTAAGTTCTTTCGAAATAGGCAAATAATTTCATTGACGTGGGATGGGGTAATGATGGATATCATTGAGGAAAGGGCTTCAAGAAGAAGAATGTCCCCTTTGGGTCATTATAAGAGTCATCAACTTTTGGTGAAAGTTGGTTATCTTCGGATAGCGGGAAAGCATTGACATCCTCGATGAAAAAAAATCCAACTATCCCCGAAGGGAGTGAGAGTCGGAGAAGACTGGTTAGAAATGACCGGGGTTATAATAAGGAGAGGGGATTGCCACTCGCGATCTTTGGAGAAAAACTGAGAATTCTTGAGAATACTCCTCACAAGCCATTTCAATTGTCGTTCGATTCGGTTTTGAATCCGAATTATCATCTAAATTAGAGTGTATCTCAAGTTTGATCAAGATTTAATGTTAGGCTTCTTGTCCAAACACGAAGAGTTAATTCTCCTTCGTAAACATCAATCAAAGCACGTCCGGTTTTTAAGAAGGATCTCCCGAGAATTAGGGGAACTCGGGGATCGGCATCAAAGTCTACGACTACAAAGTCGGCCAGGAATTGGAACTTTCCTACTTTTACGTCGACATCTTCGGCGATACCGATCGGTTGGGTAATCGAACGGTCCGCAAGTTCAAGAGTCATACAAGTAGGAGTGAGTTCCGGAAGAGAAAGCATTTTCCACACGGATAATGGCATGAGATTTATGCTAGCGCCAAGATCGGCCAAGGCTAAGCACTCATCCATTCCGGGAAAATCACATGGTATGAGAAATTTGCCGGGGTCTCCAAGTTTTTCAGGTAACTTTTTGAGGAGAACCGCCGAGCAATGCTCATTCAACGGAGTTCTAGCCATTTCACTTAATTTTTCTTTGTTTCCAATCAAACTCTTAAGTGTCGAAGCAAATTTAGGCATGAGAATTAAAGCATCCGCGAAGCTAATTTCAAAATGCAAATCTTGAAAGATTTGGTAAAATTTCTCAATTTGATTGTTAGCTTTTTCGCGGATCTTTTGGTCATTAAGTCTAGACGGATATGGAATTAATGGTTTTGGGTTAGGCTTCGAAGCAATAACGGGAGCTACAACGGGCTCATAATTTGGTACATAAGGTTGAACTTGGACAACCGGAGGTTGGACGTCTTTGGTACTTCCGTTATTAGTAGGAAGCACCGTGTCCTTTGTCACCTCGGTTTCACGTTCCACTACTCTAGGAGGAGAAGAAGTAGTAGTAGGAATCGTGGGTCCTTGATAAGCAACACCGCTTCGGGTGGTAATACCCTTCAAATCTACCTTCGGGTTAGTAATGGTATTACTAGGGAGTGTACCCGAACCTGAAGTAGAAGCGGTATTGGAATTCATGAATTTGGAAAGCATGTCCGTTAAATTGGTCATTTGATTTTGCAAGTTTTGATTTTGATTTTGCATATTTCTCATCACTGCATCATTAGCTTTGACGTAGTTTTAAAAATCATCCTTCAACATGCCTTGTGTTTGTTGAGTCGGAGCTTGGTAAGGTGGAGCTTGGGGAACCGGGGGTTGATTAATCGGAGGTCGATAAATTTGGCCTTAGTTGTATTAGTCCCCTGGTTTTAGTTGTAACGGTTTTGGTTATTTCCTTGGTTTTGTTGAACGGGAGGAAAACCTGGAGGTCGAATTTGATTAGCAATCGGGGCTCGGTTACTGGTATTTCCTTGATTGAAATTAGCTGTGGCGGCTTGGAAAACATACTGTTGAATATTGTCACGATAAATTTTGCCATCGGTGGCGGGACAATTTCGGTAAGAATGAGCACCACCGCAAGTAACACAACTTTCCTCAACCGCTTTTACGGGAGCGGGAGCTTGGGATTGGTTTTTCTTATCGAGAAGTAAAGCTTTCACCATATCTTTAAGTTCGGCAACACCGGGAGAAATACCGGGGGTAGAAGAGCTCGAACTCACTTTGGCAACAACCGGTTTGTTACGTGAATTACGAACTTTGGATGTGCTCTCAATGATTCTTAAGCAATCATGAGGCATTTTATCCAAAAAGTTACCACCCGCGGCGGAATTCAACGAATCTTGATCATTAGAGTTCAAGAATTTTAGTGAATGTATTCGAGTGATGTCAACTTCGAAAATCCATGATGGGGGCATATGCCGAGAATATCATTGATCGGTCTCATGCCTCGTAAAATGTTTCATCAAATCGTTGTTGAAAATCTCGATATTTCAATTTCGAAGATTTGTGTTTTGAAGGAGGGTACGAATTTTTTAATGAATTTCGAAACAAGATATCCCATGGAAGAATCGATCGGGGGGTTCTTTTTTCAAGCAAATCCGGGCGGCACACTCGAGTGGAAAAATAGGAAATAGCATAAGCTTAAACCGACGTACTCGGGAGTTCGGAAATTCATCGTAGAACGTGATCTTGTTTGATATAACGAATGTGAGCAATGTGGGTTCCTTTGTCATGTCCAAAAATTGATTTGTTTTGAACAAGGTGTAATGCACTACCGTGCTTTAAGCTCAAAGTTATCCGCGGTGATCTCGGGCACAACGATGGTATCCTCGTAACCCTCGGTGGGTGCTTCGAGCAGTTGAGCCATAGTACGATTATCGACCATCGTAACTACGGGAGAAGCTTGATTTTCAATTGGTTCCACAAGTTTAAATGGTTCAACAAAAGTCGATGGGACTTGTTATTGTTGACGGTTAGAATTACGAGATTGAGAACGAGTGCGCATGCACTAAAATATAAAAAGAAAATTTATACTAATTTTTTTTCTTTTTTTTTATATATTTTTTGGTTTTTCAACAATGTATTTTAAAAACGGACAATGAGATAAGACACTTAAACCTAATAATCAACTCGCTTCTCGGTAACTCTTCAAAGAGAAAAACGCACAAAGGAGCGGAGGAGTAGGAAAGTGCGAAGCTATTAAAAACCTTTCTCCTTTAGGGTCGTAGTCCTAGGAACAAACCCTCCTTATACACCCTCTTAGGTTTGTGTAACTTTCAAGGTGGCACCGCTACCTCGCGAGAGACACAAAAGGTAAGTTTTTGATCTTTGGTTCGGGAACTTATTAATGATAATACTTCAATTGAAAGTATTATATTGATGGTGAATTTTATTTCTTTTTATGGACAATTTTTTTTAATTTTTGATTTTTATTTTTTTGATTTTTTGGATTTTTGATATTTTTTTTATATTATATATATACTAATAAAAGAAATGAAAAATGTTTTTGTGTTTTTTTAATAAGAAAATAAGCAAAATAACTTCACACGAAAGGATCTTCAAACACAAATTGTCAAACGGCTCAACAATCGTATACAATCCTCCCCGGCAACGGCGCCAAAACCTGATTGGTTTGAAACTCAACCCTTTGTAAATATAAATATAAATATAAATATAAAATACTTATAAATATATAAATATAAGGATAAGAATCAAAAATCTCTCAATGTTGTAAACCGGAAGTATGATTCCCGGGTCGTTATCCTCAACGAGGAATGCAATTGAAAGTTGAGAGTCGTTTTGATAATTGATGCTTGAATTGAACAAGATTATGATTGGTTTTCTAAAACTATGAGAAATTTAAGGCAATTTAAACTAAAATCAATTAAAACAACACAATTTAAATTAAAAACGCAAAACAGGAACCCTAAACGGGACCTAAAAACGAATTACTACTATATAATATGAAATATATACTTTTTCATTATGGGGATCTAATAGTTTATACCCTTTTGTTATTGTTTTAGTCATGTCATCCCCTACCCCTAGGAGATATCATTGGGAGATTGTTAAATTACTAGACCTGCGGAGTTGGGTGGCTTTTGAGGGAGAAAAGTCAAACCCAAGCGAGGCCCAACGTAAGTTTATTTCATTTTCTACCTCGATGCTTTGCTATAATCGAGGATTGCTTTGATATTTTAGGTCACGATGTGACTTCTGTTTTAGTTTGGTCGATTGGGATTTTATGGTTTGTTACATGGATTATCATGTTTGAGTTATAATTGGATTATTATTAAGTGTTATGTGGTAGATATGTGTTATCATTGAGATTTGTGGTATTGGAAGTAAATACACGTGTGAAAAAGGTGTAATTATAATTATGGTCGTGAACATAATTATAAAGGCAACACACACGTGGACTTGTGACTTTGATTGCATTGATCATTGTTGCTTGTATGTATTATGTAAGGATGTAAGTCTGGATAGTTGTATAGATGGTAGTGTAGATGTGATGTGAGATCCTGTTGAGGATGGTTGTGTGGTTAGAGAATTCCTCTCTTAATCGATTGGGCGATTATATTAGGTTGAGTTGCGTAGATGGTAAGGTTCCCTTTCATCTATCGTTTGCAGATACATCAGATACATGTTGGCATTGTCGTCGCGATTCTTAAGTTGGTTCATTAGCTCATTATTCGTTGAGATATCCAAAGCTTGTGTTGGTATTCTAGGGTGTTATCATAGAACTCTATGTTCTCCGTTTGGCGTTTTGATTGTTTTTCTCTTTGGTCTAAAGGTGTCGATAATTTTTGGTTTGGTTTTAAGACCATTTGTTATGGAAATAGTCCTTATGTTTCGTGTAGTTGCAAGAGTTCTTGTCGTGTTCGTTTTCAAGTAAATTAATATTCTGGTATTGGAATTCTTAAGGTATTTTAGGAGTCTATTTTGCTATCATGATGTTTTTTTTGTTGTGAGTCATAAATTCCATTTGAAAGTAAGTTTGTTGTAGTTGATACAATATTGTTTAGGTGTTAAAAACTTCTTTTAAAAAAAATTATATAAATAAAATGCAACACATTTTTTTAATCATCTTTTGATTTCTTTTATGAAAACCATAATTAAAATAAGTTTATGAAAAATTTCTTTCAATTTATTTATACACTTAAAATTATTTGGCAATTATTAACTAAGGTGATTCTAATTGTTTAAATGAATGGTATAGGTTATGAGGGAACAGTTTTTCTTTGGTATAAAATCAGTTTTGGTACAAAGGTTCTTAATCATTTAATTAATGGGTCGTGGTACGTGGTATTGTTCGTTGGGTGTTTCTAGCGCCGTTGATGCGTTTGTTAGGTCTGAGGTTCGTTCGTATGTCGATGGTTATATTCGGTTGTTTCTTCTTTTGGGATTGTGTGATTTATTGTGAGTCCATACCAACAATTGGTGCATGTGATTTATGAAGTTTGGTATTTCTTTATGGCGTGGTTCTAGATTTGATGGTAGGTTTTACCCTCTGTCGGTGTGAATGGCGATTTGTACTTGGAATTAGTACAAGGAGCGACGCCGATTTGTGAAGGCTCGTGTCATTTGACGTCTTTGAGAGGCACGAGTTGTTGGAATGATTGCAAGAGTTACAAGGTGAGGGTTGGTTCGAATGGTAACTCGTTTGTGGGTAAGGTTTTATTTGCTTTAAATTTTTACTTTGGTAGCAACCTATCAAACGAAAGAAAGAAAGAAGAATAAAGAAAGAAAGGAGAAAGTAGAAATGAAAGGTGGCTAGTTTGGAATGTGCATAGATTATCTCAAGAAGAGTGAGATAGAAAATTCGTATGTGATGTCACCAAAGGAGGGTGTACAAGGATGACGTAGTTAAGAATATTTTTAGGATGCGTAATAGAGACGTTGAAGTTTGTGGCTATGCCTTTTGGGCTAACCAATACACCAGCGGTTTACATGGAGTTAATGAGCAAGGTGTGCATGGATGTATATAGACAAGCTAGTTAACGTATATATACCGAAGACATTTAAACCGACCCGAAGTCTAAAGAGAAGCATGAATCGCACTTAAAGAATGACCGTTGGGCTGCTAAAGGAAGAGAAGGCGTACATGAATTTTTCCAACAACATAGAAGGGAAGCCAAGAGGAAGCTATCTAGAGGAGGAAGGAATCAAATGGGTTTGGAAGTATACTTAGTCGAAGAGAGAGGGAGATTGCTTGTACGTTGCGACATCTGAAGGTTCTTATGAAGGATTACATGACTAACGTGGGTTCGGTTTTGGCCCTCTAATACGAGAGCATTAAGTGGATCGAAGAGTGGAGAGTGATCTATACAAATCATAAACGTTTCCACACACTTTCGAATCTCTGAAGGATTAAACATGTGGCAGAGTCAGATGGATAGTTGAGAGTTATTTAATTGAGTACGGTTGCGAGGCCAAAGTACCATCTGGGAAAGGGATATGTAGTGTTGAATGTGGGAGTAGGAAAAAAGTGTGAAGCCAAGAATAAGTTCTAGATTGGACGTATGACGCTTCAAGCTTAAGACCGAGAAAGGATGTTGGGTTATAAGTAAGACGTCAAAGCAAAAGAACGGTCTAATGGAGAGGGTTGCGTGGCTTGGAACCAACGAAGTGTGAAAAGAGATGGAGAGATGGTTCATATTGGTTAGACAAGGTTCGGATCTCCAGTTGGAGAGATGTAAGGACCTTGGCTATGGAAGAGGCTTATACAATAAAGTATCCTATCCATCCTGGAGCGGATGCGACTTAGTGTTGTCTTAGGTTTTCAAATTGGTTGTTGAGTATGAAGAAGAACATAGCTAGTTACGGTTAGTAAGTATTCACGTTGTGCAAGAAACGGAACAAGTTTGAGTAAAAAGGGGTCTTCAGATTGTTGCTACGACATAATAATTACCCGAGTGGAAGTGGAAAAAGATACTATGGATGTTATTGCTAAGATACCAAGTTAGAAGGTAGTGGATACGCTGCGATTGGGTGTAGTCAATGGATCATGACTAGTCACCTCATTTTCTAGCTATGCTTAGGGGACGTGTATGATGGTGGATGTTAGAGGTTGTTGGGATACTTACTTTCGTTGAGATGAGTTTGTCCTAAGGTGGGGATTATATTTTTTTCTTCGGGGTTATGAGATGTGCTTCACTTATGTGAATTGCGTGGAAGGAATGTTAGGTTACTGTTTTCCATGGGAAAGTAAATAGAGACTGCGAGATTGGATTGAACCGATTTGGTTCAAGGATTAGCTAGTTATGAGGATTAAATGTTAGATTGAGGCTGGTAATTAAGTGTTACTATGAGTTATTAGTTTGAAGGATGTTTTGATAAGGTATGGTAATTGTTACCAAGGTTAAGTAGGTCCTTTGATGTATCTTTGAAAGGATTAGCCGTTTATGATTACCTAAAATGAGTTGAGGATGTTGTGCATGACACGGTTTGCATGTCCAAATTTGAAGTATTTGGTTAAATGCGCGTTTTCACTGTGCTTTAGAGGTAATTAAAGTAGGCCAAAACTTGGTTTTGCTATAAGTAAATTGTAGAAATTATTGTTCATGGAGTTAACGATTTGATTGGGACTCGAAGGGAGGTATTTATAGTTTTAGTAAACTGTGTATCCACACTTGTTATTGAGCAAGGAATATTGGGAGTTTTGTTTAGTGTTGGGTATGTTGGTTTCTTGTAGACCTTAGTATGCCCTTAGATGTGTTTGTGATTTTGGTTAAAGTTATTTTATGAATAAACTGAATTCGAGCAATTCTTTAATAACGTTGGACTGTTAAACACTTATAACTTGGTTCTAGATAGTTCTTGTTTGAGGAGTTAATGCGAGTCGGGGGGGAAATGAGTTGTGAACAGCTTCAGGTTTTTAACGAGTTTCTTTTGATGACGGGCGAGGTTCAGGTAGTCATATTTTTCTTTTCGTGTTGTGTTGTTGTGTTGCTAATTGCACCCTTATGAGGGTAAGCAAAGTCATTAGCAGTTGGATTCCAGATTGTAGAACAGTTCGGATGAGATTAAGGTTTGACAAAGACTTTTGTTTTGTCAAGGAAACGTGATGTTGTGGACGACGGAGGTCATGGTATAAACATAGTGTGATAGCATTAGTGAAAGTTCGTTGGGAATTCGGAAGCGTGGTCCTGTGCTTACTGGCAGATCGCTAGGATTATATGAGGTTCTAAGGGTCTCTCAATTGTTTGTCGATAGTGCCTTAATGCTCGAGTAGTTAAATCTCGGGACGAGATTTTCTCATGGCTGCGGGGATACTGTGTCAACCGTGGCTTGGAGAGGCTTGGTCAACCGTTGTGTTGACATAAAATATCTGTTCTATAAGTAGGGTTGTATGGTTATATGCGATTATATGTATTTATGTGGTTTGTATGTGTTTATGAAGGTATTGGTATTCAATCTATTGGGTGTGACTTCATCTCAATGAGATTGGTTTGATGGTGATGAAGTCTCTCGTTGAGTTCATTTCGTTCACTTTTGAGTGACGGGGAAATGATTATTGAGATTTGAGCATTTTTGCGTTAATTGTGTAAGTATTTATACGTATACGTATTTTTGTGTTAGCAATTTAAGATAAGTTTAGGTTTTAGAGGTTAAGTTAAGAGAAATGAGTTATTTGATGGAGAAATTTCATTTTAATCACTTATAGTGATAATGAAATTGATTGGGTATTTCGAGATAATTGTTTTCGTTAATATAAGGATGTCTAGGTGATGGATTAAAATGGGAAGCGTGTCATTTGTGAAAGAAATGAGTTGTTAAAATAAGAGAGTTTTTGGTAAACTTTCCATATATAGAAAGTGAATTTGAAAATGAAAAGTTATTTTTAGAAAGTTTGTTAGTTTTCAAGCTCAAACTGAGTTTTTAACAAATTAGCTTAGGTTTTATAAAACTTAAGGTATAAAGATAATTAATTAATTAAATAAAGAAAAAAAAAATATTTTTTAGGCATGAATAGTAAAATCCAAAAATTAGAAAAGAAAAAAAAGAGTTTGATTGGAAAATCCATATTGTAATTAGATTTATCTGGGATTCCTTGTGGCCTATAAATACACAAATAATCCCTAACACACATTCCCACTCATTATTTTGGCCGATCAAGGGAAGAAGAAAAAAAAAAAGATTGGGTGTTCTTTGTTAAGGTAAAATTTTTAATCTTGTTCAATTCTAGTTTTAATTTTTCAATTATGGTAATCCAACATGATGGATTAGGGTTATAAATTAGGAGTTACAAATTAGGATTTATAAATTAGGGTTCTTAGGTTTCTGGAAGTTTATGATGTATAGGTCATGTTTGATCATTAGTTTAATTGTTTACATGATTGGGATTGTCGGTTAGGGTTTTTTATTATTTTTCTTTTTTTGAGGGATAGTCGTTTTTAAATTTTTTTTTCACTGCAGAAATTTAGTCAGACTTGTAGAGGTCATAACTCGGTCATAAAAGATCAAATAAATAATTTACAACATACTGGAGATAACCTCAGAGAGTCTACTTTCCAGAAAAGTTGGCCTCGTAAGTTTTTATGGTCGGGAAGTCGGTCAAAAGGGCGTTACAAAATCAGTGTGTAAAACAGTGACGCGATTCAGTTTTCGGTTTTGATATCTTCTACATAATACTTGACATCTAGTTAGAGGCTCCTAAATTCATGTGGAAGTTAGTTTTATTGTGTGTGTCCCTGAATTTTTTCTAATGGTCATGTAGAGGTCTAAGTTGGTTAAACTATTGTCCTACTTTTAGAAAGGTCAGATTCTGGACGAAATTTGGACACATTGGATAAAAAGAAATTTCTCTATAGGGTATTGTAAAAGGGTAAGGACTTTGCGAGAGCTGGGAGTTTCATAAGACATGTATGTAGCATGGTGAATTTTGGTTTGAATTATTGAAGTATTTAAGTGGTACGTTTAGGGTGTGTAAGCGAGTATAAAATTCTGCTCAAAACCAGAAAGTTTAAAGTGTAGTATTAAAATATAATTGGCATATGTAAGAGTTGAAAAGGGTAGATCGAGTATAGGAACCTATGATGTAAGTTTAGATGTCCATCATAGTTTAGGTTACATCATATTGGGTTGAATACTTAATTGGTGGTAACTTATTGTGTGCTTAATTGTTTAGATTGTCAGTGAAGTATCTGTGAAGCTTTTGTGGGAACTTATGGAAAGCTAAGCGTCAGGTGAGTTTCATAATCCCTCTTTTTAATGTTTTTACATTGGGATGGAAGTGATGCAAAGATGTTTTGAATGTGTTTAATCGCTGCGATTATTTGGTTTTACTTGAGGCATGAACGTTTATGTGGTTATTATACGTGGTATGCTTAATGTTGTTATGATTTCTGTATGATTCCGGTTAGAGGGTAGTGCTTCTACTTATTCCAAATCTAATTGGAGGATTGAGATAAGATCCCATTTCTGTGTGATTCCGGTTGGAGGGTAGTGACTTTACTCATTCTAAATCTAACTGGAGGGTTGAAATAATACTCCATTCTGTGTGATTCCGATCGGAGGGTAATGGATTACCCTAGGTTTGTTATCTGGATCGTGGGCACGTTCCGTCCCGTTATGATTGATTGTGAATGGTTTGAGAGCCTATGTGATAACTAGCTTAAATTGTTCTGCCATGATAATCGTAGCAAAATTATTTTAATTAAAGGTTTATTTGGTGTCCTAAACCTATGACTCTCACCAACCATTGTGTTAACGTATTTTAGCATCATTTTCAGGTGAGCATCATGAGGTTAGGAGAAGTGGCTAGAGAGAGAATGCTAGGGTTGCATGGGAGTTCGCTCCTAAAATTGTTATATTTTTTGCATGAATCTTTGTTGAATGCTTTGGTTTTTATTAGGATTGTGGATTTGTTATTCTTGTATTGGTGAGACCCCTTTTCATTAATACAAGATGTTTTTTTTGGTTTTCCATATTGTCATGACACATTGTGTCTTATGACTCAGTTATGCATTTATTATTTCTCTATTGTTGACACCATTGTGTTGTGATGATATCCATTCTTGTTTACGCCCCGCGTTTCCGCCTTGGTGGGGTATGACACTAGCGCCAAGATCGGCCAAGGCTAAGCACTCATCCATTCCAGGGAAATCACACGGTATGAGAAATTTTCCGGGGTCTCTAAGTTTTTCGGGTAACTTGTTGAGGATAACCGCCGAGCAATGCTCATTTAAAGGTGTTCTAGCCATTTGACTTAATTTTTCTTTGTTTCCAATTAAGGCTTTAAGAGTCGAGGCAAATTTTGGCATAAGAATCAAAGCATCCGTGAGGCTAATTTCGAAACTCAAATCTTTAAAGATTTCATAGAATTTCTCAATTTGGTCGTTAGCTTTTTCATGGCGCCTTTCATCATTACGCCTCGAAGGATACGGAATTGAAGGTTTCTGGTTAGGCATCGGGTGCACAATGCGAGCAAACACGGTCAAGATACTTAGTAACTTGGGGGTTGTATTCTGGACAACCGAAGGTTGGAAGTCTTTGGTACTTCCGTTATTAGTAGGAGGCACCGTGTCCTTTGTCACCTCGGTTTCACCGTTTTTCACTACTTTAGGAGGAGAAGAAGTAGTATGGGTCCTTGATAAGCAACACCGCTTCGGGTGGTAATACCCTTCAAGTCTACCTTCGGGTTAGTAATGGTATTACTAAGGAGTGTACCCGAGCCCGAAGTAGAAGCGGTATTGGAATTCATGAACTTGGTAAGCAAATCGGTTAAATTGGTCATTTGATTTTGCATGTTTTGGGTTTGGTTTTGCATATTTCTCAAAACCGCATCATTAGCTTTGATGTAGTTTTGAAAATCATCCTTCAACACACCTTGTGTTTGCGGAGCCGGAGCTTGGTAAGGTGGAGCTTGGTGAATCGGGGGTTGATTAATCGAAGGTCGATAAATTTGGCTTTGGTTGTAATTAGTCCCCTAGTTTTGGTTGTAACGGTTTTGGTTATTTCCTTGGTTTTGTTGGACGGGAGGAAAACCGGGAGGTCGAATTTGATTAGCATTCGAGGCTCGGTAACCGGGATATTCTTGATTGATAATACGTTGCTACGGAACTGGGAAAATACTCCTTGAATATTGTCACGATAAAGTTTGCCATCGGTGCGGGACCAATTTCGGTAAGACTGAGCACACCGCTAAGTAACACAACTTTCTTGAACGCTTTTATGGTAGCGGCGCTTGTGGTTTGGTTTTTCTTATCGTGAAAGAGTAACAAGCTTTCCACATATCTTTAAGTTCGGAAACATCGAGAGAAATATCCGGGGGTAGAACTGTCGAACTCACTTTCGCCAAAACCGGTTTTTGTTACGTGAATTACGAATTGGATTTGCCTCTCAATGATTCTTAGGCTATCCGAGGCTTTTATCCAAAAAGTACCACCCGCGGCGGAATTCAACGACTCTTGATCATTAGAGTTCAATGCATTATAGAAAAGTATCGAGTTGATGTAACTCGAAAATCCATGTTGTGGGCATGCACGAGAAGATCATTGAAATCTGGTCTCATGCTCCATAAAAAGTTTCATCATTCGTGTTGAAAATCTCGTGATCTTCATTTTCGAAGATTTGTTGTTTTGGAAAGGAGGGAAAAATTTGTTGATGAATTTCGAAAAAGATCATCCTATGTGAAATCGATCGAGGGGGTTCTTTTTTTCAAGCAAAATCCGGGCTGGCCCCCCCCGTCACCCTCGAGGGAAAATGGGGAAAAGCATTAAGCTTTACCGACTTACTCGGGACATTGGGAACTTCAATCGCTAGAAGTGATGTTGTTGAAAATAAGGATGTGAGCATTGAGGGTCTTCTTTGACATGTACCGAAAAAATGTTTGTTTTGAACGAGGGTAAGACCTAACCCGTGCTTTAACTCAAAGTTGTCGCGGTTGATCTCCGGGAATAAACTATGGCATGCTTGTAACAACGGTGGGGCTTAGAAGCAATTGAGCCATTAGTACGATTTAATCGTTCTCCCATGTTATATAACGGGAGGAGCTTGATTTTCAATTGGTTCACAAGATTATAGGGTTCAAGACATAATGTCAAGGTTGGCTAGTTGTTGTTGACGGTTTGAATTACAAGATTGAGAACGAGTGCGCATGCACTAAAATGTAAAAAGAAAATTTATACTAATTTTTTTTTAATTTTTTTGGTTTTTCAACAATGTATTCACAATATATTTTAATAACGGACAATGAGATAAGACACTTAAACCTAATAATCAACTCGCTTCTCGGTAACTCTCTAAAAGAAAAACGCACAAAGGAGTTTGTTTAACTTTCAAAGGTGAGCCGTACCTCGCGAGAGACACAAAAGGTAAGTTTTTTGATCTTTGGTTCGGGAACTTATTAATGAATAATACTTCAGTTGAAAGTATTATATGTTGGTGTTCTTTTACCAACTTGGTAATTTTTTTATTTCTTTTTATGGACAATGTTTTTATTTTTTTGGTTTTTCTTTCTTTTTTATTTTTTGGTTTTTTTTATTTTTTTATATTATATATATACTAAATAAAAGAAAAATCTTTTTTTTATAAGAAAATAAACAAAATAACTTCACAAGGAAGAATCTTCAAACACAAATTGTCAAACGGCTTCAACAATCGTACTCCCCGGCAGCGGCGCAAAAAACTAATCAAGGTTTGACCACTACCTTTTATAAATATATTTATAAAATACTTATAAATATATAAATATAAGGGTAAGAATCAAAAAATCACAATTATAGTAATCCGGGAGTATGATTCCCGGGTCGTTTCCCCAACGAGGAATGCAATTGAAAGCCGAGAGTCGTTTTGAGAATTGATGCTTGAATGGAACAAGATTGTGATTGGTTATCTAAAACTACGGGAAAATTAAGGCAAAAACTTAAAAACACTTAAGGTAAGACAAATTTTAACTAAAAACGCAAATCGGGAATCCTAAACGGGACCTAAAAACCCTAAATTAACAAAATTAAGTCCTAAAATGATCTTTTTGGTTTTAATAAGTCTAAATTAACTAAAAATCTAGAACAAAGAAAACAAGACCAAGGTGATTAGGGCTTAAAAACTCTAAAAACGTGAACGGGATTCAATCTCGTTCTTTAAAAAACAAGATTTTGCAATTTAAACCCTACGAAAGCAAATCTAATTTTCCTAGGTTCTAAATGTTAAAAGAAAATTTTCTAAAAAAGAATTATATTTTTTTGACTTTTTATAATTTTTTATGAATTAAAAACGATTTTAATGAAAATTAAATATCAAAAATACTACACAATTTATAAAAAAACTGGAAAAATCATGAAAAGTAGCTTGAACAGCGTGGAATTTAAGAAAAATGTAGAGAAAACAGCTTATCGAATAAGCTGTGAAATAAGCTAAAACAGCTTATTATACAAAAGAGCTCAAAATGTGTATAAATAATAAACTTTGCAAGAATATACCGAAAAAGACCCAAGGGCGAGTTGGTAGAGTGTGTGTGTATAAAATGTTTGGTTGTGGGGTTGAGGTCCCAGGTTCGAGCCTTGCTCACCCGGGGCTTCCCCTACTCTCAAATATTTTTGCAAATTCCATTTTTTTACAACTTTATATAAAAGCAACAAATAAGCAATTTTTGTAAAACAACTTTTTTTATAAACCACAAATAAGCTCTTAAAATGACAAAATAAGCATTAACTATACTAAGACTTAAATTGGCTAACTGTTAAGCAAGTTAAGCTCTAATAAGCAAAGGTAAAGGCAAAATAAGCATAAACAGATAAGCACTAACAGCTAATAAATAAATTCAAACAAAATTAAGCTAAGATAATAAGCTAATTTAAGCTAAAAGTGATAGAAATGCTAAAACACTTAAAATTTATAAGTCAAAAGCAAATAAGCTCAAATAAGCTCTAAACTAAAGAGAATAAGCTAAAATTGGCTTAATATAACCTAATAAGCTAAATGGAACACAAAATAAGCAAATGCAATAAGCTGATAAGCCTAAATAAGCAAATAGCTTTTTGGCCAAAACTGTTAAGCCAAAAGGCCAAGAGGGACTTTTCTAGCTTAAAAATAAGCTAGCAAAAGGATCCTTATGGCTTAGTGGCTTATACCACTAAGAGATTGGCCAAAAATACATATAGCTACAAAGAAAAGCATTTTGAAATTCAAATAAGCACTTAAAAAGCTTCATGAAAAGGCTATCTCACACTGTCTCAACACTTAGACAAATTTTTGATAACTTTAGCAATCTTAACAAAACACCACTTTTGAGCTTACAAATAAACACACAAACAGATCCTTATGACTATATAACCAGCAAACAGATTAAAATTAGACCTCAAAGAACAATAATCAACACTCAAAAAGGAGTTTGAAATTCAGGATAAGCAACAATAACAAATGAAAAAGCATTTTCTCAAACTTTTCAAAAACTTAACAATTTTTGACAGTTTTGGTAAAACACAAACCAAACAATGCAGGCTTTTTACTTTGGTTTCTAACCTCTTTTAACACATGCATAAACACAAAAACAACACAAAAGCAACAATAAGCAATGCACAATCAAATAAGCTATAACCTAACAGTTTCAAGTAATGAACTCTTAAAACCTTAAATTTGAGATTTAACACTTAAAAACTTTAACAAACTGAATTTTAAGACTAATTAAAGCTAAGCTAAACTGACTCAAGTGTTAAAATGCTATTTTGACCCATTTTGACCCATAAAACAGGTCAAACCAAACACCCCTTTAAAAACTCTTTTAGTTTTTTTAAAGAGATTAATGCTTATTTAAAGCACACATTCAAAAGACCAGATGTTAAAATAAGTAAAACAAGCAATATTTAGCAAATCTTAATAACAAATAAGCACTCAAATAAGCTAAAACAGATTATGCAAGTTTTAAGCTATTTTTAAGACAGATTTAAGAAAAACTTGCACAACTAATTTTCAAACTATAAGCTAGGTGTTTTTAAGTCTAAATATCATTAATAAGCATAGATAAGCAAATAAGCACAAATAAGCAGTTTTATAGTAAATAAGCTAAAAATGGATAAAAGAATACTTACAAAAATCCAATCTTTTATGAATGACTAAAGTAACCCAATCAGTTCATAAACATCTTATAGCTTATCCACATAAGCACTAACCCATGGCCATCCAATATTTACCATGCTCCATGAGAGTTTCTTGTTATTTTTGGTATTTTTAGATTTTTATAAGTAAAAAGTTAATTAAAAGAGATAAATACAATATAAAGGCAAAGATGATAGAAGGCTAAGCTTAGTGAAGCTTTTAGTCAGATCTATGAGTGCAATCATAGCTTAAAAAGCTTAACGGGTTATATTAAATGATCAAACTCAGAATCTTAAAAACAATACCTCAAACTTTTCATTAAAAACTTAAACTTTTACAAGGAATTTGAAATACAGAATAACTTTAAAAACTTAAATAAAAAATACATTAAAGAGACTAAAAACTTAGAAAAACTCTTAACACCTTGAAAATGAGGGTTAAGCCCTCTATTTATAGGTCGGATAGAAGGACCTAGACCCATGGCTTGGTTTTCTTGTGTGAAAGGAAAAGCAGCATCAATCTTGGCACTTCAAATCAACTTGTGCTTCTTTGAATTCATCTTAGCCCTTGGATGTGTCCACGCAATCATTCCCTAATGATTGCCTTGGATCGCCAATGTGTCAGTGCTCAAAGACGTCATCATTTGCATCATTATAGGCTTCCAGAGGGGGTTTAAGGGGTTTAACATCGGGTAAGTGTAATTTTGGGATGGAGGGTGAACAGGTCACAATGGAGGGTAAGGCGGAAAAAGGGGGTTGTTTGTTTGTTTGGTGCAGGCACAAGTTTGGGTAAAATGGCCAAAATGGTCTTAGGTGTATAAGTGTTTTTGCTAGTTTAGCCCTTTTGTTTTTGTTGGTGTTGCACGTTAGTCCTTAAAGGGACTAACGGGCATCTCATACAGATTCAACACTTAGACAAATTTTTTTAAACTTTTGCAATCTTAACAAATCACCACTTTTGAGCTTAAAAATAAGCACTTAAACAGATCCTTGTAAATATATAACCTATAAACAGATTAAATTTAGACCTCAAAGAACAAGAATCAACAATCAAAAAGCATTTTGAAATTCACAATAAGCCACAACAAGCATTTGAAAAAGCAATTTCTCAAATTTTTTAAACACTTAGCAAATTTTGACAGCTTTTGGTAAAAACTCAAAACAACAATGCAGGCTATTTGAGTTGATTCCAAACTTGATTTAACACATTCATAAACACAAAAACATCACAAAACAACAGGATTCAAAGGTCTAATCAAATAAGCTTATATAATAAGCTATATGTTCTCAGATTCAAACAACTATTTATAAAACCTATGATTTAGAGTTTTAACACTTAAAATTTAAAACAAACTGAATTTTAGGACTAATTATAGCTAAACTAAACTGACTCAAGTGTATACTAATTTAACCCATTTTAACCCATGAAATCAGTTAAACCAAACACCACTTTATAAACATAAAATGCTTTTAAAACATGAAAACTTAAAATTTTTATGAACAACCCTATTAGACCAGATATCTAACAAGCATAATAAACATTATTAAGCATATTTCAATAACAAATAAGTACTTAAATAAGCTCAAACAGATTATGCAAGTTTATAAGCTATTTTAAGACAGTTTATAAGAAAACTCAAACAAATGATTTCTAAACTATCTAACAAGCATAATAAGCATTAAACATCATAAGCAAACACAAATAAGCAAATATAAGCAGACAATAAGCACAAATAAGCAATTGAATAGTAAATAAGCTATAAATGGAAAAATTGAAACTTACAAAGGTCCAAGATTTTTCTTATGAATTTCAAGACCCAAAACAACTTATCACAATCATATAGCTTATCCACATAAGCACTAACCCATGGCCATCCAAAATACACCATGCTCCATGAGATCTTCTTTATATTTTTTGGTATTTTTTAGATTTTTATGATTAAAACAGCAAATAAAAGTGTTAAAACAGTAAAATACGGTTTGATTCAAGAAATAAAAAGCTTAGTGAAGCTTTTTAGGTGAGATCCATAAGCTGTTTCATAGATTTTCAAAGCTTAACATGTTATATAAAATGATCAAACACATAAACTTAAAAATAATACCTTAAATTTTTCATTAAAAACTTAAACTTTTACAAGGAATTGAAATACAAAATACTTTTAAAACTTAAATAAAAATTACACTTCAAAAGAGACTAAAAAAACTAACTCTCCACTACAAGGGTTAAGCCCTCTATTTATAGCCGGATAGAAGGACCTAGACCCTTGGCTTGGTTTTCTTGTGTGAGAGGAAAAGCAGCATCAATCTTGGCCCTTCAAATCAACTTGTGCTTCTTTTGATCAATCATGGCCCTTGATTATTGCCACGCAATCATTCCCCAATGATTGCTTTTGGATTGCCAACGTGTCAGAGCAAAACGTCACTCATTGCATCATTATTGGCTTCTAGAAGGTGGGTTTAATCCTTGGGGTAAGTGTAATTTTGGGGATGGAGGGTGAACAGTGAAAATGGGGTTTAGCGGGAAAAGGGGTTGTCCTGTTTGTTTGATTGGTGCAGGGTGAAAGTTTAGGGTTTTGGCAAAACAAACCCCTCAACTTGTATATTGTTATTACAATTAAAGTCCTTGGGTGATGCATCTTTGGTCCTTAGAGTTTGGGATGGGTTTGCACCGTTAGTCCTTTTAAGGACTAACGGGGTTAAATTTAAAAGGGAATGGGTGTTGACGGGGTGTTATAAAAGGTGTGGTGTTGGGCTCATTGTTGGGTCGGGTATAAAAGTAAAGTGGTGTTGGGCTTTTATTAAGGCTTAAGGCTTATAAGATATAAGTGGGCTTTCCCGGGCCCACTAGGTGGGTACGGGTGGGCCCACTTTTGGCAATTTAGGTTTTCGGGTTCGGTTTTCGATGCTCTTTCCAAATCCACTTCCCGGGGTTGACTTTGACTTGACTTTGTTGACTTTGACTTTTTGACTTGGCTTTGATTTTGACTTTTTTATATGCTATTTCCTTTCTCGTGCTCGGTTTTGTCGTTTTGGCTTCGATTTTTGTCCTTTTCTTGGATATCCATTACCTGCATAATACAAATGTAAAACATACAAATACAATGTATTTTTGGTACGTTTTTAGTCATTTAAGTCTGATTTTAGTGGTCAAAGGTATGTGTAATTAAACATTTACCACTACCACCTGAGTACGTAATGAGATAACCTCTGCACGCGCAAGGTCACTCGCATCCATGGATCGTCCCCAAGCCTCTTGAGACATCCTAGCCTCAGCCTCCGTGAGCCTAGCAGTACGAGCATGTGCACGCCTATCCCTATACAACATGTTGAGATGACTAGCCATCAGTTGTCACTCAGTCTGCTCATCATCTAACCTCACATAGATCTCATATGTGTCTTGCCTAACCCTAGTGGCAAACTTTGTCATCCGTCAACCCAACTCTGTATCATCAATCGCTGGTGCCCCTGGCATGTCTACCAGCATCTCATCCCAAGTGTCGGTGATCCTATAAATTGACATCTCTCTCTAGATCCCGCATAATCTCCATGTTCATGGTAGCAACAAAACCATAGTCCACCCTAAAACCTCTAGGAGGTCTAGCAGTGGGGGCAGACAAGCTCTCTCCTACCTCATATCTCAGACCGAGAGCGATACCTAACCTCTTCCGAGGCGGTAAGGTAACCTTGGGTCTGTCTGCTCTACGGTCAGTACAGAGTAGATGCAAAGGTGGTGATGAAGTAGGTAGCGGTATGGGTAAAAGTGGTGGTGTACCCGATGATGGTGCATCTGATCTGGTGTGGGAGAGTATGATGGGTGGTGGTAATGGTAGTGAATGGGAAGTAGATAGGGCCTCAGCTCTCAGCCGGATCATGGTAGCTCGATAGCCTAACGGACGAATAGGACTAGCAGGTGGTGATGAAGATATCACAGGTACTGGTGATGATACTGGTAGTGGTGGTGAGGGAATCTAAGGTAGTGGTGATGACCATGGAGAAAGTGGTGATGGTGGTGGAGTAGGTATAGCAAGGAGTCTGGTAACCTCCGTATCAGACCAAAATGGTATAGGTGGCTCATCTCGGATTGATATCCTAGTAGTAACGCGGTAAGCAGGATGTGGTGGTGGTGTGGCCATAGACTTATCGGTCTTCAACGACTCAGTCTCCTCAGCAGATGGGGCATGATCAATAGCTGGTAAAGTAACAGTTGTAGAGTCGGCAGGAGCTGGGTGCTCCTCCTCCTCCTCATCCCCCTCAATATCAACATCCTTATCCTCGTCATCATCGGATGACTCATCCTTATCATTTCCATCGTCTCCTCCGTCTATAGGATAATCAGCAGGGTCCTCATCATCATCCTCCTCCGGATCCTCCTCAGGATCTGACTCAGGAACATAGCCTGGTGAATCAGCAGTAGGTGAGACAGCAGCAGGTAGTGGCTGCTCCTCAGCTGAGAGTACATCATCCTCTGGTGGCATGAACTCTGGATAAACCGGCTCTGGAACAAAATCTGGTGAAGGTGGGTACTCAGGACCCGACACGTAATAAGGAGATGGCGGGGCCTGAAAAGCAGCTACCACATATGCATATGGATCCTCTAGCATCACGGGTGGTCCATCGACCCCCGGAGATCCGATGTCTGACAACCCTCCAAATGGATTGGACACAGCAGTGTATGTAACCGTGGAATCCTCAGAATCTGAAATGACTGTATCTGGAAATCCAAAATAGCTTATATTAGTATTTAATATAAGTCTCTTATAGTAATATACATTTATACCATAACATGTATATCAATCTTAAATGCATCTAGTCTTAACCAACTAATGCAACAAGTAGTGTATGTATATATGTCCCGTGAAAATCCCTTTGTATGTATGCAATGTTTGAAAACGGTTATAGTCCAGCAAAAATATTTAACCTGGTTCTCTATAACCTTGGCTCTTGATACTAATCTGTAACACCCCTAAATTGGTTCGTTGCGGAATATGGGTCATTGGGGTTGGTACTTCATAGATCAATAACACAAGATAATATAAGAACGACCATTAAAAGCCATTTAAAACTGATACATTGGATATAGCAAAGTGTTGTTACAAAAGCCCGAAGCTTTACATGTTAATTGTTCAAAATACAATATTTAAGTTGATAACAATTATCCCAAAATGTAATGCAACCAAATCTTCATGCATATGACATCCAAAATATAAGACACATTTCTAGGCCCTCGCTTTGTATTAAGATGAGTTATCTAAAATATTACATTTTCATATTTTTGACACTACTGTATGGACAGTACTTTTACACGTAAATGTAGTATCTTATTCGTTATAGCTCTGTTTTTTATTGATTCTTTCGAGCAACTGGTCTTGGTTATTAAAAAGCTCTATCATATTATGATGTTTTCAAAATGTTTTTTACTGATGTGAACAGTAACTTTTATAAAATATTTATATAAAAGTTTTTTATGCATTTAAGTATATCAACTCGGTATTCATAACTCCTTCGTATATCATCCAAAAACTATGATTCGAAAATGTTTTGGGAATCCTAAAAATAAGTAGCTATCTTTGTGAAAATAATAACTTTACTATTATCAGAAGGTAATTTTTATAACTTGTTTTTTATAAAATCTCTTTTATAACGCGTTTAATTAACGTGTAACTCGTAAACTACGTATCTTTTTCGTTATTAATCCGTTTTTCGAGTTTCTTACCTTTTTGGAATCGTCATGAGACGTACTATTTTATAAAAACGTGAAACCCACTGTTTTAATTCGAATCAAAACAGCCCTTTTATATCTTTTATATAATTCATTATATACACTTGTTTTATATACTTTTCCACTTAATAAAGTGCCACAAGTCTTCCATAACTCTTTATATCCTATGTATTATATGTTATAATGTCCATTAGTCCATACTTTGTCCAAGTGTCCAAGATAACAAGTCCTTAACAACACTTATAAATCATAAACTTTCTTAAGTAACTTTTAATTAACTAGTTTATACATATACTTTTCACACTTAAACCAACATTGTACAACACTTATAATCCCATTATAACATGATATTACCAACAACATAACATATGTAAAAGTTCATAAAACAATGATTATAAGTAAAAAATCTATTTTACATGTTCAAAAGTATCCTAAATGGTGATTTGCTACATAGAACTTATATATACATAAAATGATAAATGTAAAGTCATTAAGAGTTTTAGATAACCTTATAATGATGTAATATGGTAGACCACAATATTTAAACCCTTGTTTAGATATAAAACCAAAGCTTGTAAAGCTTAGAAAACCATAATCACAATGAAACCCTAATCCTTGCTAAACCTTCTTTATCAACCAACCAAGCCTCCAAACCTTCTTGTATCACCTTAGATATGATCTTAGTTTACTTGTATAAGTGGTAAAATAAGTTGTGAGAATTATTTATGGGGGTGGTTGTTTTGCCGTGGCCAAATAAAGAAGAAAAGAGAGAACAAGTTGATTTTCTTAAGTGTTATAAGAGTGTGTATGTTATTTCTTGCAATACATGAGTGATATATATGTAGGACTAGTCAAAGTAGTAAAACAAAGACCAAAAGTCACAAAAGGGGGGGGGGGTTTGGACGGCAAAACACAAGGAGGGAAAAGGGGGTGACTAGTGGTCAAAACCACTAGTCATGAGCTAGTTTTCTTACTAACCTTTGAATTGTACAAGCCCTAGTTATGATATGTGTTCTTATGTCCCCCAATGTGTATATTAACCCATGAGATCAAGGATGGACAAGACTAGTTTTTATTTAACATAAAATGAAGTATTACTTGCACTTTAATAAATGAAAGTATAAGTTGTAGGTAAATGTGTAAGTGTAGTTTTTATTTAAAGTGTATAACATTGAAATTGTATAAGTCTTGGCTTATTTATTCTATATGGGATGACATACATTACAACCATGGGTAAAGTTTTATGAAAACTTTGATCATTAGAAATAATAATGGTTATTTGTTGAAGCGTAGGTTAATTTTGGTGATTCTGAGAATGCCTAAACGCAATTTATCGCGAAACGTAAACAATTTACGTAACCAATAAAATAAAATGAACAAAGTTAATAATTATCCTCAAAATATTTACTTAAAACTTGCTTGATGTAAACATTTAATTGTTTGATGCCCGTTTACATTGAATGATCATATTTAGTTTATGTGATTTAACTTAATACTTGGAATTAAAAGCAAACGCGTGCAATACTAAAAATACATAGTGAATTTATTGACGTCGTAAATGACCCTAAAACATGGGATGTTATAGTAATATTCTCCCACTTCCACTGTGGAATCTCGGGTTGAACCAACAAACCAGATGGTTTTTGGCATTCTGCCTTAACCTTGGCACATGTTAGACACTTACTGACGTAGGTGACGAATACTACTTTCATATTGGGCCACCAATACAACTTCTTGAGATCATGATACATCTTATCTGATCCAGGATGAATAGAGTACTTAGACTTATGTGACTCGTTCATGATTAAGTCTCTTAATCCTCCAAAACATGGCACCCAAATCTGTTTCTCAATACAGAGTGTTCCATCAGCATATGTCTCGAACTCTTTGTTCATACCACGGAGGTTTTCTTCTTTAACGTTCTCCTCCTTTATCGCTTCAGCTTGAGCATCCAGAATCTGAGATGGGAGGTTCATGTCGATTGTCATCATCAAGGCTCGAACTCGTAGTGGCTTAATTCGTTCCTTTCGTCTTAAGGCATCTGCCACTACGTTTGCCTTCCCAGGGTGATAATGAATCTCACAATCGTAGTCACTCAACAGTTCCAACCATTAGCGTTGTCTTATGTTCAACTACTTCTGATCTAGAATATGTTGTAAACTCTTATGATCGTTGAACACAATGCATTTCGTTCCGTACAAGTAGTGTCTCCAAATCTATAGAGCGAACACTACAACTCCAAGCTCCAAATCATGAGTATTATAGTTCTTCTCATGAACTTTGAGTTGGCAGGATGCGTAAGCTATCACTTTTTCTCTTTACATCAAAACAGCGCCCAACCCTTTATGTGATGCATCACAATAAACCACAAAGTCTTTGCTTCCTTCGGGTAAGGCCAAAATTGGTACACTACACAGCTTCTGTTTTAGTAGTTGGAATGCAGCTTCTTCTTTTTCTCCCCAGCCAAACTTTATAGTCTTTTGAGTCAACTTGGTCATAGGCTTAGCGATCTTTAAGAAGCCTTCAATAAACCATTGGTAATAACTAGCAAGACCTAAGAATTGGCGGATCTCTGTTGGTGTCTTAGGTGATGCCCAATCTTTGATTCACTTAATCTTAGCAGGATCAACTTGAATGCCTTCACTATCAATCACGTGACCTAGAAACTTAACTTTTGGAAGCCAAAATTCAAACTTGAAAATTTTAGCGTACAATTCCTCCTTCTTAAGTAATTCCAGGATTAACTTACGGTGCTCTTCATGCTCCTTCTCATTCTTGGAGTAAATCAAGATGTCGTCTATAAACACAATCATAAACTTATCTAGATACGACTTGCACACCCGATTCATCAGATCCATGAATACCGCCGGTGTGTTGGTCAATCCAAATGGCATAACTTGAAATACGTAATGACCATAGCGTGTTATGAATGCCCTATGATTTTCTTCCTCTCGGACTCTGAGTTGATGATAACCAGACCTCAGGTCGATCTTCGAGTAAACACTCGATCCTTG
Organism: Tanacetum coccineum; assembly: GCA_026074375.1. Taxonomy (NCBI): domain Eukaryota; kingdom Viridiplantae; phylum Streptophyta; class Magnoliopsida; order Asterales; family Asteraceae; genus Tanacetum; species Tanacetum coccineum. The sequence goes on from BQNB010006821.1 coordinate 84,129, forward strand.
CAGTTGATCAAACAAAATCTTGACCTCGGAATGGTAATAGTATCGTCACGATAAGCTTGTTCAGTTCACATTAGTCGATACACATCCTAAATGATCCGTCCTTCTTTTTGACAAACAAAACCGGAGCTCCCCATGGCGAGGAACTAGGTCTTATGAATCCCTTGTCAGAAAGTTCTTGTAGCTGAGTAGATATACTCTGCAATCTTAAGACGAAGCTACATATACGTTTAATGTGTCTACACGTGCAGTCACCAGGACTAAAGTTATCGAATTTGAAATTCAACTAGTCCTAGTCGGTGGAAGTCCTGGCAAGTCTTTAGTAAAAGACTTCTAAGAATCCGACATGTTGACACTATCCTCAAGTCGCTCTCTGCTGACTTGTCATTTAGCTTTCTTTTGTGTAACTTATGCCAAAAAAACATGACATCCTCTCTGGATATACTTCTAGGTCTTGGTGCACGAGATGATACTCAACCTAGAATTGCTCTCACCATCACTTCCAAACTCCATTGAATTCTTCAACACTGTCAATCTCCAATATGAAATCCGAACAATCTTCCTGTCACAAACGATCACCGCATGAAAACGTTTTGACAACTAAACCTTACCAACTAATAACCTACGAAACTACCTATTTTTGCGGAAATAAATCTATATTGAAAGGATGATTTAACAAAGTTTTAACATACACCCATCTTAATGGTAGCATCAGCCTTTATGATGTCTCTCTCTCCATCTGCCAATTCAATAGCGGTACTATCAATCTAGTGGTAGCCTGGGACAAACGTCCAATAGGGAACTAAAATTATCAACACAAGACTCCGAATTGCACCCCAAATCCAATAACATAGAAGCATAACGATTATTAAGGAGAAACATACATGTGACTACATTGGAGTCCTTGTTGACTTATCCTTCACCTAGAGTAAAATCTCTTCCTCGAGCTTTAGCGGTTGTAGCTTGGTTACCTTGGTTTTGGTTCTTCAACTTTGGGCAGTCACCGCGGAAATGGCCTTGTATTTTTACGCTCATAGCAAGTGACGTTTGCCCTCTAGTTAACCCCTGGAGCTCTCTGGCTGACCACTAGGGTTCTCTGACCTTAGGGTTCTTTGATTACTTACTAGAGCCATCTGATTATTAGTAGCAGCTTGATTCTTATAATCTCTCGCCATGTGACCAACCTTCTTGCAGTTTAAGCATTTCACAGTGCATTGTTCAACATGGTGCAACTTACACTTGTTGCAATATGGTTGATTTTTGACATACCCCTTCTTCTCATTGTTACATCAATGTAGGCTCTAGCTAACATCAGGCCTCTTAATGTTTGTGGCACACAGTTATCCCTTAACTAACTTTCCCATTTTGTTTTGTTGTTAACTTGTCTTGCAGCACTTGTACGAACCTTCTGGTCTATCAAACTATTGGCCATTCTAACATCATCTTGAAGTCTTGTTGGTGCAAATGAGGTTACATTTTCTTGAATGTTAATCGGGAAAGACCCCCGATAAACCCTCTCAAAACTTGGTCCACTTCCGTTAGAAACCATTTTAGGACACAACAAGACAGTTCTTGGAACCTCTAGTATAAGCAGTCAGATCAATTACCCTTATACCTCAAGTATTCATAACTCGCTCTTCATCTTTTGGATTTTGTTTATGGGACAGTACACCTTAGTCATCAACTTTATGAGCTCATTCCATCTAAAAGAATAACCATCCTCAGTTCCAATCATCCTCTTGTGAGCATTCACCAAGTCAAAGCACTATTTTGCAATGTGCATGAAGCATATTTCACTGGTATTTTCGTGTGACGATTTGATGACGGTAAGAACAATTGAATCCATCACATCGAACAACCATGCCAACTTCTGGTCGCAGTCCCATCAATCCCTGTTGAAGTTAAATAGCTGGCAATTTTTAAGAATTCTTATAGGTACACTCTCGCGAGCTAAACTAGCTCGTACCCACATTTACCACCGAGTTCTTCATTCCAATTGTTTTGTTAATCCATTTTCCCTCCATTCCCTTTACTGTTATTAATTTCCATTATCATCTTCCATTCTCATCTCTCTCTTCATAATAGTCCCAAGATAAGGTAGCATCATGTGCACCAATGCCTCAGCCACCCTTTGGGCAATCAACACCACTGATAGCTTTAAGGGTCATTCCAGATCGAGTGATTGTCATTTTTCTATACACAGAACATAACACATGGTGAGATTTGATACGATACATAGTTACCATAAACGGTATATAAAGGTAATGGAATGTAATATAAAACATAATAGGGTTTCGTTTTCCTAGAATGAAATAAATACATTTGCATCACGAAGGGGAATATAAAGAAAATATCCATATTATATATATATATAATATAATTATAATATATATATAATAATATATATATATATCTATATATAATATAATAATATATATATATATATATAAAAATAAGGATATCATCGTGACATAATTGGATAAGTCGGTTACATCATCATTCCTAAAAGATAGAATATATCTCTAAGGCTACTATTAGCTAAAACTAGGTGATACACAAGTCAAGATGTACTAAATCTAGGGACGATAACCAAGATGTCTCATCGCAAAGGTCTCAAGTCTCCTAAAATCCATTCGGTCATAGTAGCGAGATGAATGTATCTGTATCAACTCTTCATATACATACCTTAAACAACGCCAAGCACTATCAGCTCTCTCCCTCTCCATACCCAATGCCCCTCGGAGTCTCATAACACTCCCCATCAATACACTAATCCTCCTGAGCATACGAGGCAACTTCAGTGTCCGACAAAAGGCTCTGACCTCATGGGACCTCTGCTCCTCCTCAATGTCTGCTATCCCTTAAGCAGGAAACTCCATCATGTGATCATATAACTGCTAAATAAATATGTACAAACCAATCTTAAACGTCTCTCTACCATCCTCCTCTAATCGTCCAGCCATGACCGGTCAAGGAAGATCGTCTGGAATAATCGGCTCTGCACCTATGTCAATCCTAATCTTAATTATACCTCTAGCACTCGATTTGGCATCATCCTTCTCCCCGTCGTCTCCCTCAACCTCAATCTCGACCTTAGCCCTAGTATAAACCTTAATAGCTGCCGCAACCTCGGTTGTGATGTCTGCCTCTACATCAACTCTAATATCTGAATCAATCTCCATCTCACTACCTACCTCTATATCTCACTACCTACCTCTACATCAACCATTTGCGTTGTCTTATGTTCAACTACTTCTGATCTAGAATATGTTGTAAACTCTTATGATCGTTGAACACAATGCATTTCATTCCGTACAAGTAGTGTCTCCAAATCTATAGAGCGAACACTACAACTCCAAGCTCCAAATCATGAGTATTATAGTTCTTCTCATAAACTTTGAGTTGGCGGGATGCGTAAGCTATCACCTTCTCTCCTTGCATCAAAACCATGCCCAACCCTTTATGTGAAGCATCACAATAAACCACAAAGTCTTTACTTCCTTCGAGTAAGGCCAAAATTGGCGCACGACATAGTTTTTGTTTTAGTAGTTGGAATGCAGCTTCTTCTTTTTCTCCCCAGTCAAACTTTATGGTCTTTTGAGTCAACTTAGTCATTGGCTTAGCAATCTTTAAGAAGCCTTCCCATAAACCCATTGTAATTAATACAAGACCTAAAATTGGAGCGTATCTCTGTTGGTGACAATAGGTGATGCCCGAATCTTTGATTCACTAATCCTTAGCAGGAACAACCTTGAATGCCTTCACTATCAATCACGTGACCTAGAAACTTAACTTTTGGAAGCCAAAATTCAAACTTGAAAATTTTAGCGTACAATTCCTCCTTCTTAAGTAATTCCAGGATTAACTTACGGTGCTCTTCATGCTCCTTCTCATTCTTGGAGTAAATCAAGATGTCCGCCTAAAAACACAAATCAAAAACTTTTATCTAGAACGCTTGCACACCCGATTCATCAGATCCATGAATACTGCCGGTGTGTTGGTCAATCCAAATGGCATAACTTGAAATATGTAATGACCATAGCGTGTTATGAATGCCCTATGATTTTCTTCCTCTCGGACTCTGAGTTGATGATAACCAGACCTCAGGTCGATCTTCGAGTAAACACTCGATCCTTGTAGTTGATCAAACAAATCGTTGATCCTCGGGAATGGGTAACAGTTCTTCACGGTAAGCTTGTTCAGTTCACATTAGTCGATACACATCCTAAATGACCCGTCCTGCTTTTTGACAAACAAGACCGGAGCTCCCCATGGCGAGGAACTAGGTCTTATGAATCCCTTGTCAGAAAGTTCTTATAGCTGAGTAGATAACTCTTGCATCTTAGACGAAGCTAACATATACGGGGAATGTGCTACACGTGCAGCACCAGGGACTAAGTCGATTTGAAATTCAACTTGTCGAGTCGGTGGAAGTCCTGGCAAGTCTTTAGGAAAGACTTCTGAAGAATCCCGTACATTTGACACATCCTCAAGTCGCTTCTCTTCTGACTTGTCTTTAGCTTTCTTTTGTGTAACTTATGCCAAAAAAACATGACATCCTCTCTGGATATACTTCTAGGTCTTGGTGCACGAGATGATACTCAACCTGGAATTGCTCTCACCATCACTTCCATCTCCATGAATCGTCAACACTTCATCTCCATAAGAAATCCGAACAATCTTCTTGTCACACACGATCACCGCATGAAACTTTGACAACTAATCCATACCAACTATAACTTCGAAACTACCAAGTTTTACGGGAATTAAATCTATATTGAAAGGATGATTTAACAAGTTTAACATACACCCTCTAATGGTAGCATCAGACTCTATGATTCTCCCATCTGCCAATTCAATAGCGTGACTATCATCTAGTGTAGTCGGGACAACGTCCATTAGGGAACTAAAAGTAGTCAACACAAAACTCCTATCAGCACCCGAATCAAATAACATAGAAGCATAGCGATTATTAAGGAGAAACGTACCTGTGACTACATTGGAGTCCTTGTTGACTTATCCTTCACCTAGAGTAAACGCTCTTCCTCGAGCTTTAGCGGTTGTAGCTTGGTTACCTTGGTTTTGGTTCTTCAACTTTGGGCAGTCACCGCGGAAATGGCCTTGTATTCCACGCTCATAGCAAGTGACGTTTGCCCTCTGGTTAACCCCTGGAGCTCTCTGGCTAACCACTAGGGTTCTCTGACCTTAAGGTTCTTTGATTACTTACTAAAGCTATCTGATTATTAGTAGCAGCTTGATTCTTATAATCTCTCACCATGTGACTAACCTTCTTGCAGTTTAAGCATTTCACGGTGCATGGTTCAACATGGTGCAACTTACACTTGTTGCAATATGGTTGATTTCTGACATACCCCTTCTTCTCATTGTTACCAGCAATGTAGGCTCTTGCTACATCAGGCCTCTTAAATGGTTGTTGTGGCACACAGTTATCCCTTAACTAACTTTCCCATTTTGTTTTGTTGTTAACTTGTCTTGCAGCACTTGTACGAACCTTCTGGTCTATCAAACTATTGGCCATTCTAACATCATCTTGAAGTCTTGTTGGTGCAAATGAGGTTACATTTCCTTGAATGTTATTCGGGAGACCCCAGATATACCTCTCAACTTGGTCCTCTTCCTTAGGAACCATTTTAGGACACAACAAGATCAGTTCTTGGAACCTCTAGGTATAAGCAGTCAGATCATTACCCTTTACAGTCAAGTTTCATAACTCGCTCTTCATCTTTTGGATTTTGTTTATGGGACAGTACACCTTAGTCATCAACTTTATGAGCTCATTCCATCTAAAAGAATAACCATCCTCAGTTCCAATCATCCTCTTGTGAGCATTCACCAAGTCAAAGCACTATTTTGCAATGTGCATGAAGCATATTTCACTTGGTACTTTGGTGGACGATTGCTGATGTGGAACATTGATTCCATCTACTCGAACAACCTTGCCAACCTGATCGCTCCTTCAATCCCTTTGAAGTTAAATAGCTGGCAGTTTAAGAATTCCTTATAGGTACACTCTCGGGCAGCTAATCTAGCTCTACCCACATTACCACCATGTTCTTCATTCCAATTGTTGTTGTTACCATTTTCTCCATTCCCTTTACCGTTATTATTTCCATTATCATCTTCATTCTCACTCTCACTTTCCATAATAGGTCCAAGATTATGGTTAGCATCATGAGCAGCCAATGCCTCAGCCACCCGTTGGGCAATCAACTCTCTGATTGCTTTGAGGGTCATTCCAGATCGAGTGATTGTCATTTTTCTATACACAGAACATAACACATGGTGAGATTTGATACGATACATAGTTACCATAAACGGTATATAAAAGTAATGGAATGTAATATAAAACATAATAGGGTTTTGTTTTCCTAGAATGAAATAAATACATTTGCATCACGAAGGGAATATAATGAAAAGATCATATATATATATATATATATATATATATATATATATATATAAAATAAGATAAGTCATCGTGACATAATTGGATAAGTCGGTTACATCATCATTCCTAACAAATAGAATATATCTCTAAGGCTACTACTAGCTAAAACTAGTTGATACACAAGTCAAGATGTACTAAATCTAGGGACGATAACCAAGATGTCTCATCGCAAAGGTCTCAAGTCTCCTAAAATCCATTCGGTCATAGTAGCGAGATGAACGTATCTGTATCAACTCCTCATACACATACCTTAAACAACGCCAAGCACTATCAGCTCTCTCCCTCTCCATACCCAATGCCCCTCGGAGTCTCATAACACTCCCCTTCAATACACTAATCCTCCTGAGCATACGAGGCCACTCAGTGTCGACGATAATGGCTCTGACCTCATGGGACCTCTGCTCCTCCTCAATGTCTGCTATCCCTTAAGCAGGAAACTCCATCATGTGATCATATAACTGCTGAATAAATATGTACAAACCAATCTTAAACGTCTCTTTGCCATCCTCCTCTAATCGTCCAGCCATGACCGGTCAAGGAAGATCGTCTGGAATAATCGGCTCTGCACCTATGTCAATCCTAATCTTAATTATACCTCTAGCACTCGATTTGGCATCATCCTTCTCCCCGTCGTCTCCCTCAACCTCAATCTCGACCTTAGCCCTAGTATAAACCTTAATAGCTGCCGCAACCTCGGCTGTGATGTCTGCCTCTACATCAGCTCTAATATCTGAATCAATCTCCATCTCACTACCTACCTCTAAACTCTCCTCAATAGTATCCTCAAGAGACAATGCGACTGAAGAACCCCTAATCCTCTTGCGAGGTGGGAGAAGGTCAGCACGTACAGGTAATAATGCTCCTGGTGTGTGAGTAGTTGAAGTCACTAAGGTAGCCGAGGACCTACATCTCTTACAAGATGGTCCAGTAGACGGCGATGGTGAATGAGTAGTAACTGAGTGTGATGATCTCTCAGATAAAGAAGTCGATGAATCAGAAGAAGAACCCTCAGATGATGATGAACAAGATGATTCCTACGCCTCTTGCGAGGTGGTGATGATGATGAAGAATGGAACCTCCTACGATTCGCTGGTATGAGAGCAGGAAGTGGATGTACCCTCTTCCTTGTCGTCATCATCCTAAGTACCCTATTAGGCTGGGTACCATACGGTCGGCCAAAGGGAATCTCCTGACCTGGTAAGACTAAAATATCAGGTCGACATGATACCCCAGGTGGTGTAGGTACAATCTGACATGGTGCAGGTGATGCAATGACAGTAGATGGTAAAGCATGAGTAGATGATGATGATGATGTATCAGATGATAAACGTAATGCTACTCTGCTCCTCCACCAAGCAATAGTAGTCTCATGTGAATCCAGTGGTGGTGGTCTCTCAAGTGAACCACTGTCAAAAAAATATCTGAATGTCTTAGAAGAATCAAAAGAACATAGAAATGGATAAGTAGCTGGTGTAGTGGGTGCATGCTCTGGTGAAGATGGATCCTTTGATGAGTCAGAGTTAGTAGAAGAATAAGTGATCAAATCAAGCACCCCAGCAAGCGAAGTAACTATAGTCAATCCCTCCTCTGGTTCCCTGGATGGAATAATAGGGATCTCAGCAGCTGAATCATGAATCACTGGTGGAATAGTAGCATGCACCATAGTAGAAGCATCAGCATGTATGAAAGTAGGAATCATGCCAAACAAAACAACTCAAGAAATGGATGATCCCACACTCTCCTCCAAAGTGTTAGAAGAAATAGAAAGAATAGGAGCAGCCATAACTCTGCAGAAGCAAAAGTTTATATAAATCTCTTTATATGAAACCATGCCAGGTGCGTGCGGTGTAGAAAATAAATATGATGCAAAAGATATTGTGGCAAGGATGAAAATGCAATATGGCAAAATAAAATGTAAAGTAATTATGGAAATATAATATAAATAATGTAAATTTAAATATTATTTATATTGATAGTAATTGCATAAGTAAATCAAGTAGAAGCACGTAAGGATCACATACTAGTTATAGACAGACCAAGTATATACTACCTGGTTCTTTATAACCTTGGCTCTGAATACCAATCAATCACACCCCCGAATCGGGTCGCAGTGGAAAATAGTAATCTGAGGGCGTGATGTCATAAATACCATCACACAAGTATAAAGAACGACCACTAAGGGACATTTTGAAAATTAAATACCATTACATTGATGAAATAAACTTAGTCTTTACATAATTCAGACAGTTCAAAAGATAAATGCGGAAGCTTAACAAACTTTTTAAAATGTTCAACGGTATTTAGATAGTAAAGACAGTTCTTGAAAATCCGGGACATTCAAGTATTCCACAGCTAAGCACCTGAGAAAACATGCTTAAAACGTCAACAAATATTGTTGATGAATTCATAGGTTTAGAGTAAATGTACGTTTGGACCACAAGATTTAATAACGTGTGACTGTTGTAACACATACAACTTCACAAAAGTATTTACGTTTGCTCTAAGCTCATGACACCTAAAGCTAATAAAGTTTGTAGCATAAAGTTAATTATAGTAAGTTGCCAAATAGGTATCTAATTTAAAATACCTAGGAGATTCAACATGGTATACATCCGTTTTAATCAGCCGTTAGATTAGATAAGAATCACCAAACCCAGATGGAGATTATCAATCCCTAATAAATCTATTAATAGCACTCACGCTTACTTACCAATACAGTCGGTCAAGTAATTAACGGTTCATGATAGTGGCATTTCATTGAACTATCGGGACTTAGGCAAACACATAAACAAATAAGAGTTTCAAAAGGTACTTGTGTCTAGTTTTTAAAAGCAAGCAACATTTCTCACCCCAAAAGTTGAAATATATTAGCAAAATGGTAAAATGCGGGGCTATGAACTCACCTTATGCATTCGGTGAGCGAAAGAAATTAATCAATGAAATCAACGTAAGAAAAGAGTAGTCGAAGACTCAAACCACAACCTAAGTAAAAGACGAGTCTTAGGAGCTAGAAAAATACATAACGAAACGACATGTACTTGGTTTGCATAGTTTGACTTCATCCATATGTGTTTGTGCCCTCGTTTAATGAGTAAAAACGTGTTTTAACGAAAATAATACATCCTTAGTTAAATCACAACATTTGTACAAAAACTAATATTTTCGAAAAGTTTTTATTTTTGGAAAGTTTAGAAATCCGGGGCGTTAATACCGTCCCCTAATTTTGGTTAAGTCCATTAACCCTAAACGCACTATGGAGAAACCTAAGCGTCTACTTCCATTTCTATCTCGTTGGTATTTATCCCATAAGTAAACTTATTATTTTTAGTAACATCTGATGTTTTTTATTTATCGCCTTTAAAAGGTTTATAACGCGTCCTAAACGTATAATAGTGATACAATAGCATTCGCTAAGGTTTACAAAGCTTGAACGGACTCAAAAACACTCAAAACGTCCTTTTTAGATTTCAATCAGCTCACTACAAAATCAACAAATGATAACCTAAAATCACCAACAAATAAACCCGATTACAATAGGTATAAACCACAATAGATAAACCGTCTTCAAAATCTTGAATGATAGGCAACAAACACCAAAAGTGGTGTTGGTTTGGGTTTGGACGATGCAAAGAAGAGAGGGAAATGAGAAGAGATTTTTGTTGTAGGTGTTTTTAGTGAGAGAATGTGTTTGTGAGGAATAAATGAATAAATGAGTGAAATGGCTAAATACATAGGATTGAACCAAAGACCTAGAATCTTCCCATAAGCATCCAAGGAAAATGGGAAACAAAGGAGACACACTTGAGATTTTGGTGGGATGGTGTTGGGGCTAGGGGCGGAAGAAAACCACAAGGACCAAGGGGCCCAATTTGGTAAATTTAAATTTTATTCCATGCAAGTTGGCATCCAATGGATTTCTAAATATTTTTGTATGCACAAGTTATTTTTCTAACGTTGATTACGGTATACGCAAAAACTAAAAACGTGTGACAACTCGAAAGAAAATTATGAAAATCAAAATATCCACTCGAAAAGTAAAAACACAATGTACAGTAAAAGACTACGTTGAATAATAAGCCGAAACGCATCTGATAATGGTTCTCAGTTATACACGGGCAAACTTCCCGATTCTAGGTCAAAATGACACGTAACTTATAAAAGTTAAATTATTTCACGTAAAAGTTTCAAATAATGACTGGAAATTTACGGAGTGTTACATAACCTGCACTCCTAACATATGACTTTTTTAAAATAAAGCCACTTCCAAGTTTTAAAAGGTTGCAATGGTTTAGATGTGTTTTAACAGATCCTGTAGGTTTTGAGTGGTTTACGAGAATAGTTTTTGGGAGGGGTGAAATGAGGTATTAGTAGCTTATACACAGCCAATGTATCCCACTAACCTAGTTCCAAAATAGTCCTTACATACTTAACACACACATTGTTTAAGATATCAGGCCTTGGATATTCTTTGGCTTACACATGGCTAGAAGAATATTTTGCACTCTCAATCTGAATAGTGTGAGTGAACTTGAAAACTTGTTTCATGACTACTCATCATAACCTTCACTACTAACATATGACTTTATTAAAATAAAGCCACTTCCAAAATTTAAAAGGTTGCAATGGTTTAAATGTCTTTTAACAAGTCCTATAGGTTTTGAGTGGTTTACGAGGATAGTTTTCGGGAGGGTTGAAATGAGGTATTAGTAGCCTATACACGGCCAACGTATCTCACTAACCTAGTACCAAAACATTCCTTCCATACTTAACACACACATTGTTTGAGATATCAGGCCTCAGATATTCTTTGGCTTACACACGACCAGAAGAATATTTTGTACTCTCGATCTAAATAGTGTGAGTGAACTTGAAAACTTGTTTTATGACTACACATCATAACCTGCACTACTAACATTTGACATTATTAAAATATAACTACTTCCAACTCAAATCGTGCTTGTGTGTTTGTTTTTGTATGCCTAATTTATCAGCTGTCATGTACTTAATTTTAACACGGACTTTTATCCAGTCTTAAGGCTCACGCAATCATATTATATGATGTATGTGGCTCACTAGGCACCAAGCTTAAAAACCTAGTGGGAGCCTTTTGATTCTCAAATTGGGTAAGACTCTTTCCTTGTAATGAGGTCTGAGAACTCAGTTTTTTTATTTTTTTTAGCAATGGTTTAGATGTGTTTTAACATGTCATGTAGGTTTTGAGTGGTTTACTGATGTTCGGGTCTTGTAAAGACTTTAACAAGAAGTTTTACAACTCCCTAGGTAGTGTACCTAATCGTTGCATTGTAGTATAGGCAAGACTCGAGGGTTGTTATCATTCTATAGGGGAATAGGTTAG